>JAPFFP010100088.1:0-19815 GCA_026153255.1 Solanum medicagineum | reverse complement strand
AAAATGATCTCATCTTGAGGCAAAGAAGGTGGTTAGAATTTCTTAAGGATTATGATATGAGTGTGCATTATCATCCCGGTACGGCTAATATGGTGGTGGATGCTTTGAGTAGAGTGTCTATGGGTAGCATTGCTCATATTGATGATGGTGGCATAGGGATGGCTAGGGAGGTCCATCAGTTGGCTAGATTGGGAGTTAGGTTGGAAGAGGGTGATGATGGTGTTGTTGTTGTTATTGATGGTTCTAAATCTTCATTGGTTGAGGAGGTGAAAGCTAAACAAGATGTTGATCCCTCATTGTTAGAATTGAAGGCAGTGGTAAAAGATGGGAAGGTGGAGGTTTTCTCCAAAGGGGGAGATGGTGCCCTTAGGTACTAAGGTAGGTTGTGTGTGCCTTGCGTTGGTGGCTTGAAGGAAAGGATTCTTGATAAAGCTTATGGTTCTTCTTACTCTATTCACCCCGGGTCTACTAAGATGTATAGAGGTTTGAGAGAGGTGTATTAGTGGGGAGACATGAAGAGGGACATTGCCAAATTTGTATCCGGTTGCCATAGTTGCCAACAAATCAAAGCCGAACACCAAAGGTTGGGTGGCCTAACCTAAGACATAGAGATTCCTACTTGAATGTGGGGAGAGATTAATATGGATTTTGTGGTTTGGTTGCCCAAGACTATAAAGGGTTTTGATCCAATTTGGGTTGTGGTTGATAAGATGACAAAATAGGCTCACTTTCTGCCGGTTAAGACTACCTATAGGGCTGAAGATTATGCTAGGCTATAAATTCATGACTTGGTGAGATTGCATGGGGTTCCTTTGTCCATCATATCGGATCATGGTGCATAATTCACATCACACTTTTGGAGGTCCTTCCAAAGAGGTCTGGGAACCAAGGTAAAGCTTAGTACGACCTTTCACCCTCAAACGGATGGCCAAACCGAAAGAACTATCCAAGCAATTAAGAACATGCTTAGGGATTGTGTATTAGAGCTTAAGGGTAGTTGGGATGATCATCTTCTATTGATTGAGTTTGCATATACAATAGGTATCATTCAAGCATTGGTATGACTCCTTTTGAGGCACTCTATGGTAGACATTGTAGATCACCGGTTGAGTGGTTTGAGGTTGGAGAGGTGGCTTTGTTGGGTCCGGATCTAGCTGTGGATGTTATGAAGAAGGTAAGGATGATTAGAGAAAGGTTAAAAACAGCCCAAAGTCGCCAAAAGTCTTATGCCGATGTGAGAAGGAGGGAGCTTGAGTTTAAGGTTGGTGATTAGGTCTATTTGAAGGTGTCACCCATGAAGGGTGTGGTTCATTTTGGTAAGAAGGGAAAGTTACTCCCCAGATATGTGGGTCCTTATAGGGTGATGAGGAGGATTAGTAAGGTGACCTATGAGTTGGATTCGCCTAGTGAAATGGAGTTGGTTCATCCGGTCTTTCAAGTGTCTATATTGAGCAAGTGTGTGGGTGATCCTAATGCCATTGTACCTCTTGATGTTGTGGGGATGGTTGAAGACAACTTATCATATGAAGAGGTTCTAGTAGAGATCTTGGATAGGCAAGTGAAGAAGTTGAGGAACAAGGATGTTGCTTCCATTAAGGTTCTTTGGAGGAACCAACAAGTCGAAAGTGCTAGTTGGGAGGCCAAAGCGGACATGCAAAAGCAATACCCTTATCTTTTCCATCATACTCAAACCCTAGAGTACTAATTCTAAGTCTTCTAGGTGATGTCATGCCTCATGTTCTAGCCCCTAAGTCATTTGCATGCATTCATGTTTACATTGATAAATTTCATGGTGATTTTACACTCATGTTGAGATTTTGAAAATGGTGAATTAAGTATGTTGTTGTACTCTTATTGGGGCTGATTTCTTCATGATTACTCTTCTCATATACGTTTCTTTGACATTTGGGGACGAATGTTCCCATGGGGAGATATTGAAACGACCCCAAAAAGTGCCCGAAAATGTACCTCGAAAGTGCCCAAAATCATAATTTTCATATATCTCAAAATTCGTATGCGATATCAAAAATTCGACTTCATATTCTTGTTCAGGGGGTCAAATTTAGTGGGAAATGGGTCTAACCCCGATTTAAGAGCAACCGTAGCAAAATTTGAAAATCGTAAAAATGTGATTTCTAGAGACGATCTGTGCCCCTGGCCGACGCGCCAAGGGCGCCCTATAGTGTATTTTGTACACTATTTTTCTTGCCCAGTCCAAGGGTTTTGGGTCTTGGGCCTAAGTGTTCCCATGTGTGAAAATGCCTATACTTAGCATTATTTCACCCTCATATCATCCAAGACATTCCCAAATACACTCCCACATACTTAGACGATATTTCATGTCCAAATTTCAAGTCTCAAAACTTAACCGAATTCTGAGGTTCTCATTCAAGCTTCAAGTCTCCATCTCCAATCTTTTTCAAGGATTCTCCAAGTAGACAAAAGTCTTATTCCAATGTGAGGAAGAGAGACCTTGAATTTAATGTTGATGATTGGGTTTATTTGAAGGTCTCACCCATGAAGGGTGTGGTCTTGTTTGGCAAGAAAGGGAAAGTGAGTCCAAGATTTGTGGGACCCTATGGAAGAGGAGAATTGGTAAGGTTGCCCACAAATTGGAGTTGCCTATGGATATGAACATGGTTCATCTGGTCTTCTATGTGTCTATGTTGAGGAAATGTATTGGTAACCCAAGTGCTATAATGCCTTAGAAGTTGTGGGGTTTGTGGAAGATAACTTGACCTCTGAGGAGGTCCCGGTAGAGATATTCCATCAAAATCCTTCGGACGAATCAACAAGTTGAAAGTGCCACATGGGAAGCCGAACCGGACCAGAAGAAACGATATCCATACCTCTTCCACTTTACTCAAATCGAAAGTATTAAATTAAGTCCTATCCATGATTTCAAGTCTTAAGTTTCATCCCTCATGTCATTTTGCTATACGTACATGTTCATGTTGATAAGTTCTGATGATTTTGATGCATATATATATAAAACCTTTTGAGTATGATGTTTAAATGCAGTTGTTGCATTCATGTCGGGATGAAAGCTTCATAATTACTTCTCTTATGCATGTTTCGTTGACATTCGGGGATGAAAGTTCCCAATTGTAATGCCCCCCATGTGCTTCGGAATGCCTTATAAGTATATTTCTCAAATACCTCAAAATTCATGCATGATTTCGAAAATTCGACTTCATATTCTTATTTAGGAGGAAAATTGAGTGGGGAATGGGTAACCCCTAGATTTATAAGACCCGTAGAGAAAAATAATTTTCACAACGGTCACCAGAAATAAGTGTGCATGCGCGCCCATGGTGCAATGTGACTGGGGCACAGCAACAGTGTTATTTTAGGGGCATGTCTGGTCCGCATCGTGCCTAGAGCATGGACTAGTGTAATTTTTCCCCTGTTTTCCCTACTTCATCCAAGGATATTTGGATGATAACCTAATGCCCATTTAAACGTGAAATCTTCCATCCTTAGCTATTTTTCAACCCTAGAACTCACAAAACCCTCTCAAAATCTCTCCAAAACATTATCAAAACCCATATTCAAATTCAAGGATTTCAAGAACAAGCTTTGGATTTCAAGAACCCAAATATCGTCTCAAGTCTTCCTTAATTCAATTTCAAGAAATTTGAGGTATAAGGTATGTGAGTTTTCATCTATTGGTCCTTTCACCCATGGAACCGAACTTTCTCATTTTATGAAAATTGCATGATTTCAAATTGTATTCCTTATGGGCATCTCTTATTATGCATTATGAATGTAAATTATGTTGGATTTTATCAAGTATTAATCGATTATGCATGAATGTCTATTTTAAGCTTATTCCATGAGTTGATTTATATCTATTGAGACTATGCATGATATGAGTTATGAAAACTATGAACTATTGTGAAATTTTGAGATGGATTTCATGATACCCAAAATAAAGGTTTTACTACTATGTTGGTGGGTTGATTTGCATGATTCTAAATTGGATGATTTTACTCTCTTATAGTTATGTACTCTATAAATTACATGGTGTGTACACGTTTTCAAATACCCACCATGTTTGATTGAACTACATGACAAGGATTTTCAAGTTAAAGATGAATTATTGCATGATTTGCAAGTCAAATAATTTCATGATAATTATGAGCTCCCAAGCATGTATTAAACTTATGAAAGGTTTCTATGATTTACAAGTGACAAGTTGAGCCCTTATTCTATAATTTCACCCTCTTGTGTGCCAATTATGTCTAACTGATAGGTCAAGCATGATTACTATTTTACCCTCAAATTCATGTTAAGCTCACTAGTATGGGTCAAACATGTTACAAGTTTCTACCCTCATGTGAAATGCAATACCTACTAGAAGGGGTCAAGTCCATGTATTGTTTTCTACCCCCTAATACAAGGTATATGCCCATGTAGAGGTCAAGTATATGAATGAGCTACTCATGTCAAGTTACCATGTCTTCATGAGTTACTCATATTATGATTATTTCAAGTATTTCGTCGGATTAGACTTAGCACCGATTGAGGTTTAAGGTGGGGGCTTGACTCAAGATGTCTTTGTATAAAGTCTTTAGTCTCTAAACTATGTGCCACCACAGGATTATATTATTTCCCTAAAAATGGATTTACTAGTGGATCTATGTAGTTCATGTTTCCCCTCAAGTGGGGTCAAGTATGATTTACCTTGGCAAGTAGACTACACCTTTTCGAGGGGGCGTCATGCTTCGGAATTCCAAGTAGTAGTTCGCTTGGTGTTATATGTTGATTAAGGTTTCCTCCCACATATGTATGTTATATATGCAAGTTGAATGTCTAGATGCATATTTTATTACAAGCATTGATCATACATGCCATATTGAAATTACATCCATTGTCTATGATTATGCATTTCGATTATTCTGGCTTATTATTTGTTGTATTGCACTCCACATACTTAGTATATTCTAAATACTAAGCATAATCTATGCCTACATGATATCACCATGTAGGGACCGAAGCTCCTATTGATCACCCTCCACCACGTGGCTAGTTCGGTTCATTTGGAGAAAGCTTTTAGTGAGTCTTTAACTCCGAGGACAATATCTGCTTTCCTAAAACGCCCCAAAAATGTGCTGTGAAATGCCCATAATTGTAATTTCTATAATATCTCAAAATTCGTGCGTGATTTTGAAAATCAACTTCATATTCTTGATCAGGGGCAAACTTGAGTAGGGAATGGGTATAACCCAGATTTTAGAAGACCTATAGTACAAAATAATTTTTGCTAATTTTTCGCGGGACAATGTCTGTTGGTGCCTGGCCGTGACGCGCCAAGGGCGTGGACTTGTGTAATTTTATGTTTGCATCTGGTCCGCTTCGTACCAGTGTAACATTTTCCTTAATTTTTCTGTTTCGACCAAGGGCATTGGGATCATAGCCCCATGCCCATTCAAACGTGAAATCTCTCATACTTAACCATTTTTCAACTTTTCATCACTCAAAAACCTCTCCAAGACTTAACCAAATATCTCATTCAAATTCAACGATTTCAAGCTTAATTTTGGATCTCAATAACTCAATCCAAGCTTCAAGTCTCTTCAAGCTTACTTGAAGAAAACCCAAGTTTGAGCTATGTGGGTTTCATCCATTAGGTCCTTTCACCCATGGAACCTAATCTTCCTTTTTATGAAAATTGCATATTTTCAAGTTGTATTACTCATGAGTATCTCTTATTATGAAATATGAGCATGATTTATAATGGGGGTTTTATCAAGTATTGTTGATTACTCTTTAATATCTATTTTAAGTTTACACTATGAGTTGATCTTGGTCCATTGAGACTATTCATGTTTTGAGCTATGAAACTATGATATATTATGAGTTTTGATGATGGATTTCAAGGTACCCGATATGAGGGTTTTACTACATGTTGGTGGGTTGCTTTTTATTAAGTTTTCTCATCTTATTTCACTCTTTAATTGCATGATTTTGAACATGTATCATGAACCCACCATGTGTTTGATAAAATGTCAAGTCAAGAATTCTCAAGTTATTGATGATATATTACATGACTTACAAGTCAAGTGACTTCATGATGTTTAAAAGCTTTCAAACATGTATCTAATTCATGAAATTATCTATGATTATGCAAGCATCAAGTTTAGCCCTATTTTCAAGATTTTTACCTCTTGTGAGTCATTCATGTTAAAGCAAGGGTTCATATATTATTATTATTACTCTCATGTTTCAAGTTAGGCTCACCATTAGAGGTCAAGCATGTATAAGAGCTAGTCATGTCATGTTTCCATGTTTCTTGCAATTTATTGAAGTTATGATTATTTCAAGTATTTCGTGGGATTAACACCGATTGAGTACTTTAGATAGGGGCTCGACCCAAGGAGTCCTTATATAAAGTCTTTAGTCTCTAAACTATGTGCCAATACAGGATTATACTTTACCCTTGTTATACTAGTGGATCCATTTAGTGCACTTTATCATGAAATCCTTTCCTAAATGGGACGGGTTCCCGTAAGGAGGGTTACTTCATACGAAATGGGAATGGGTTCTTGTAAGATGAAATATGATTTACTTTGGCAAGTAGACCACCGCTTTACTGATGAGGGGTAATCATCGAAATTCCAAGTTGCAGCTCGCTTTGTCTTACTTTTGTCGGTTAGGGTCTCTTTCCACACATGTAATATGTATTATGCAAGTTGAATGGTTTACAAGCATGTTTTATTATGAGCATCGATCATGCATGCCATATTGAGATTATACATCTATTGCTTATGACTATGCATTTTGACTATATTGGCTTATGTCTTGTTGCATTGCATCCCGCATACTTAGTACATTCAAAAGTACTAACACATACTCTATGCCTTCATGATATTACCATGTAGGGACCAGAACACCTTTTGATCATCCTCCACGTGGCTAGTTGATACTTTGGAGATAAGCTTTGGTGAGTCCTCCAGTTCAAGGACACTTTCTTTTATCACTCTTGCCATTTTGAGAATTCGTTATGTTGAACACTCATTACAATGAGGGTTAGCTCGAAAAGTGTCTTGGCCCCCGCTCCATTCCATGTTAGAGGTGTTATTGGATATATTGATGTACTTATGCTATGAGCTTCATTACAAGAAAAACTGTTATTTAAGACCAACATTTGGGGATGAGATAATAATCTCTTCAGAGAAAGTACCTATTTTGGGACGAGATTATAATCCAATCCTTATTTATATATTCTATTGCAAAGGCATTAAATCTAGTCCCTAAATCACTCACTAACTGGTGCTAAATTGTAATAGGAAATTTTTAGGGGAAATATTATTTCATCCGAATATATTTTGCTAGTTATCTTCTCAAATTTATAGACTGTATAACATATAAATTTCACCAAAGTTTTTAGGCGGCGAAAAATAAACCCCAGTGCGCGTGAGTTTATTTGTGCAAGTAAAGAAAAAGTTTCAAAAATCAATTCAGCCTCTTTGTAGTGTCTCGTCATTTTCCTCACCCTCTGCACTCTGATACACTAACCATGGAGGAAGAGTACTCTGTGGATCTGGCTCAGTTACTGGAAGCAGCTACTGACTTTGCATAGCATCCTATTATTTCTAATTTGTTTTCTCCTTTTTTGGTAAATAAATAAACAAATGGTTAATTTGTGTATCATGCAATTTTTTTCAGGCGTTCATTCCGATGCTTCAGCTCTGGACTTTCTCAACCGATTTCCTCTTCCAGCCATTATCAAGTAACTCTATTTTCTCTTCTCTGTGTTGTCAGCCCTTTTTATATGAGTTTTCATCCAACAGTACAGTCTATATCAATTTCTCATTGAATATGTGTGGCAGAGTTAGAAACTATGCAAATTCCTTCCAAATTTTACGATTAATCATGTGAGTATTTTTTTTAGAAATAAAATGTTTGAATTAGATGAAAGTAATATAGATTACATTCTATTATTCATTCCATTTATAACTTGTCGTATTTCTCTTCACAAGAGTCAATTTGACTAATTTTTAAGCTAAAATGGACTAATTATTGCATTTGACTAATTTATAAAGCTAATGTCTCCTCTAAAAATTGGTTTTCACAATCTCTTCATAAATCTAAGTTTCACAATATTGAGCCAAAACCAAGTCCAGAGAACTGATCTTGGATAGAAATGAGGAAATAGGTTTGGAATTTATCTGAGTAGGCATCCTTTATGGGTAGTCTTATGGAGCTAGTCTGCTTGATCTGGGTAACCCTTTTGATGTTAACACGCTGCTTGATCTGGGTATGAAAATATTTCTGGATAATTATACTAAATGACTATTACACACTTGATTAAAATAATTAAGAACTCTTGCATAACTTCTCCAAGCATATAGTCCTGTTCTCCGAGGCTAAGCAAAAGCAAGGCCAAGGCCTACGATTTTTGGAAACTTAGGATTGATTATCATATATGATTCAACATTGAGCTTTCTTGTAACAAGCCAACATTTAGTTAGTATGACCGTTCTACATTTAGCTTGTTCAATTTGATGATGAATTAATAAGCTGGAATATAAACATATAGGAAATGTTCATCAGATAATTGAGTTGCAACACTTTCATTTGATCATATAACATGAGTCAATAGTTTCTTTTATTCATAAATCCAAAATAGAAAGAATCATATGGATGGGTGCACTATTAAATATATACATGACTATACACAAAGCAACTATATAGTTGTTACATGATAGCATTATATGCATATCGATTTTCCTACAAAAACCTTGTAGACAATAGAAGCTCAAATAAGACTTTGTCTATCAAGCAATTGCTTACCAGGATATCAGTAAAACTGGTAATGTTATTATGTATGAGCTGAGGCAACGTCAAACGTGACCAAGCTTCCAAATTTACTTTATTGTATTTATCTGTCCAATTGTAGACTTTTAGGTCACACGTCATGATAAAAAAGGCTCCTATCATCCTTAGTTAATCTCTAATGATAGATGTAAACTCTTGTCCGCGTCCTTCCTGTAAGGTAAAAGTGAATAAGCTCGATACTGTGGAAATATTTTTGTAGGATTCTTCCCTAGGAAGTGTAAGTAGTTAATTTGCCTACCTTCATAATTAGCATAAAAAGGTTCTCAAAGAATTTGCTTACCTATATTTGCTCCAATTCCAATTGAATTCATACTTCTGAAAGTGGAACACTTGCTTCAAAAGCTTCCACAAGCGTTGCCACTCTTGCTTTCCTCGCAGGAGTTAGCTTACTAACCATGTGTTGCACTGCATTATTGAGCATCCATTGTTCAGCTTTTTTCCTCTCATTAATCATTTGGTTCATCAAATCCATTTTTTCTTGTTCTTGATCAGGTGCAGGGTGCATAAGCCGAGGGGGTTGTTTCTTGAGTTTTCGAGCTCTTTCCAGTGCCTTTATTGATCTCTTAAGGAGGATCAGTTTCTTTAGCTTGCTCTAGTTCTTGGACTTTCGTGGATCAAATTTACTTTCAGTGATAGAATTATTAGCAGTAAGTTCCTTTGTTTCTTGATTGTGATAGAGTCTCAAGCTTTCACGAAGTGAATCTGTACTCTTTTGCTCTCCGCCTTCTGTATGATTAGTTTTTCGTGGCTCTTTATCTGGAACTAGAGCAAGCTAAAGAAATGTGCAGTTTGTACTATTTTTCTCTTCGCCTTCTGTATGATTAGTTTTTAGCCCAAAACGTGCAGTTAGTCGTCTTGAGTTTGACCCTATTGTATGCATCTGATCGTAGCAAGTTGTGTGCATCTGAACTATATTTGCTTCCATAATTAGCTTGAAATCTGCCTCTGCTTCAGGCAACTTATTCTTCTAAGGATGAAGCATGAGTGCAAGTCTCTATTTTATGCTCAACGGATATTTGGAGGTTTTCATCCCTAATGTTCAGTCAAGCATGTTTTCTCCCAGGCTAATAAAACCTGTTCTTCTAGAGATTTTGGGAAAAGTTCTATTTCTTAGTCTCTCATCTCTGTCTCATAGGCTAACAGATGGTTGCAACTATACTAGGTGTCAAAGCTTTTAAGCTAGTCGTGTTTTTGCTTCTTTTGGTGAAAGTAACCTTCCACTTTTCTGTTTCTTAGGTTTCTCATTGGTGTAACTCAAAATAAACAATCAAGCATGTTTTCTCTTGAGTTGTAAATTGTTGCTTGGCGTGGTACCTCAGGCGTGTCGATGAGATTCCGGAGAAAGTTCCATTCCATGTTGTATATTCTCTATTTCATAAGGCTCACTGTTACTTGCAGCCATGACACCCCCCCCCCCTCCGCCCCCCCCCCTCGTCAAATCACCCCTAGCGATCCACATTTCTTATTTGTTTTCCTCTCTGATATAACTCAAAAAATCAAACCAACATGTCCTTTCTTGAGCTGAAAAACTGTTGCTTGGCTTGGCACCTTAAGCGTGTCTGTGAGTTTTTGGAGTAAGTTTCTTTACATGATGTTTCTACTCTCTCTCGTAAGGCTAACTGATGGTTGTAGCCATGACAGATTCCTAAGCTTTTTCAGCTATGGAGGTTTTCATCTACATTCAGTCCATTTATTTTCATTTTTTACCAGGTGTTATTTAGTTGTGGTTATCTACACAGCGACACAAATAAATGTTAGATTCTTAGTTGATGCATCCCAATGGTTTCTTTATAGATTTTTCTTATTTCTTGCAGCTTTTTGTTGATGTTTTTGGATATTACTCATGAAGGACTGAAACTTGAAGTTAGTTTTTGCCCAACTTTGTTCATGCTTCTTCAGTGAAGTTACTAGTTTAGAGAATGCACTAACTCATTATTATTTTTCTATGAATGTTATTAAAAACTTTGGATGCTATCTATAATTTTTGTTAAGCAAATTGAAGCTAATATCATGGGATGTTGTTAACCAATTTATTGTAATAAGTCGCACTCATTCTCCATCTTTCTGCCATCTTTCTATATTTTGTATTGAGTTTTTAAGTAGTTTTTTAATATTTGTTGATGAATTCAGATTTGAGTTCATCTCTAAAGGCCAATCTAGGAACAGGATTGTTGCGCATCTATAAAGCTATTTTAGGATCAAATTATTGTTCGTCTCTAAATATTTACTATGACCAGGTAATGTAAGGTCGCAATGAGGATTAACAACTTGAATTTCAAGATATAAAGGGTCTATTTGAGACCAGATATTTGGTCTCTAAAAAGGATATAACGACCACATTTTTTCCCATCTAAAAACATATAGGGACCAGCTTATAGAAGGTTTCAAATGAAGATTAACGACCTGAATTCCAAGATATAAATGGTCTATTTGAGACTAGATATCTGGTATCTAAATAGGATGTAACGACATATTTTTTCCCTTCACAAAAATCATATAGGGAGAAGCCATTTAATATCGTGTTAATTGACTATTATCGGAGGAGACATTTGCGACAAGTGGATGGTCTATTTGAGATCAGATATCTAGTCTCTGAAAAGGATATAACGACCATATTTTTTCCCCGTCTCAAAAAACATATAGGGACCAGCCTTTTTATCTCGTCCTAATTGACTATTAGCGAAAGAAATATTTGCGACGAGTGGCGACCATACTTTTCCAGTCCCAAATGAGTAATTTGGGACCAGATTTGAACTCTTAGGGACCAAATTTCCCTTAGAAACTGTTTTTCCTGCGGTGCTTGACTCTTTTATGCTTTCATGATTATCAAAGATTTCTCTTAGTCCCGCTTCCCTTTTTACTATATCTCTTGTTGTTGTTTACTTTGCTTTTGTGACCAAGGATGTGTGATTGATAAGCTAAGAGACTTGTCTGGGTCCCTTGGGGTTCCCATTAGCCGTGTCACGTCTAGGTCCTATGCTTGGGTCGTCACAAACTTGGTATCAGAACACTAGGTTGCTAATGGTCCTCAGGATCCAACACACTGCGTCGATTAGAGTTCCATTCATGGTTGTGAAGTGCTCCACAACTATGAATAGGAGGCTATGAGGCGTTTTAGGAAATGTTTCACTTCTTCATGATCTATGTCATGCGATAGAGTTAAGTCTTCTCAGAATTATTCCTGATTCTTAACCGTTACGTTTCAAAAAATGTCTCAAGCTACTTAGGATGGTGGACGAGATGATGACCTATCGAATGCGGAGTTTCGTAATGCACTGTGGATATTGGCCAGAGTTGTGACCGCTCAACTCAACCAGCAGGCGGGTGCCCCCGATATTCCAAATAATACGATAGGGGAGAGAAAGGCTAGAAGAGCTCGAGTTGAGAGTGTTTGATCTTCTACTAGTCTAACGGTGCCCCAGTACACAAAGAAAAGGATCCCTTTTGTCACTTGTCATGGGTGTGGCAAAAATCATCAAGGGAGGTGTTTGGCAGAAGTTGATGTTTGTTTCAAGTGTGGCGGTGTTGGGCATAAGATGATAGATTGCCCGGGGCCTCAAAAGAAGGAAGAATAAGGGTCCAAATTAAAGGTGGCAATGGTGGGATGACTCGTCCTAGGTGCCCAAAATATGGGAGAAACCATAGTGGCATATTTTGGAGGAACACGGGTGCATAGTATCGGTATGGCAAGATGGGCCACAAGATTGTTGATTGCCCATATGCTCAAAGAAAAGGCAAGGGTGTTGGCGTTTAAGCTTCTCCTCCGTGCTACAAGTATGGAAAGTACCATTCGGGAGATTATTTGACCGGTTCGAGTGCATGTTTTGAGTGTGGCGCCAAAGATCATAAGTCGAGACATTGTCCATGGGATATTACAAATTATGAGGATGACCGTCGATGTTCTCAACCATACCCCTCTAGGTGTCACTAGACTTGGCATGGTGCTTCACACGTATGTTAAAGGTTTTTTATTTTAATGTGTATGCATTGATAGACCCGCGTGCCACTCTTTCTTTCATTACTCCTTTTGTTGCTAAAAATCTTCATGTGTGTCCCGAAATGTTGTGTGAACCTTATGAAGTGTCAACCCCCTTTGGTGAGTCCATTGTTGCTAAAAGAGTCTATAGAAATTGTCCTGTAATCATATTGCATAGAGTCTTACCTTGTGATTTTGTTGAACTTGACATGGTAGATTTTGATATTTGGAATGGATTGGTTGCATGCATATTATGCCTCCATTGATTATAGATCTCGTAGAGTGAAATTCCAATTCCCTAATGAGCCCGTTCTTGAGTGGGAAAGCCGTAATGTGGCGGTCAAAGGTAGATTCATTTCTTGTCCTAAAGCCCAAAAGTTGATTTCTAAGGATTGCCTTTATCATCTTGTGAGGGTTAGGGATGTTGCAGTCCAAAGTCCTTCCTATTGAGTCGGTTCTCAGGTTAATGAGTTTCTTGATGTCTTTCTCGATGAACTTCCCGGTGTTCCTCCCGAAAAGGAAATAGACTTTGGCATAGACCTCCTTCCCAATACTCAACCCATTTCTATTCCCCCTTACCGTATGACCCTGGTGGAATTGAAGGAGTTGAAGGACCAATTGAGGGATATATTGGAAAAGGCTTTCATCAGGCCTAGCAAGTCACCTTGGGTGCACCGGTGTTGTTTGTGAAGAAAAAGAATGGTTCTCTTAGAATGTGCATTGATTACTGGTAGCTTGATAAGGTTACCATAAAGAACAAGTACCCTCTACAAAAGATCGATGACCTTTTTGATCAACTTCAAGGGGCTAGTCACTTTTCTAAGATTGATCTTCAATTTGGATACCACTGAGTGAGAGTGAGGGAGTGTGATATTCCCAAGACGGCTTTTCGGACTAGGTATGCGCATTTTGAATTTGTGATTATGTCTTTTGGGTTGACTAATGCACTGGCTATATTTATGGATCTCATGAATAGGGTCTTTAAACCCTACCTTGACATATTTGTGGTGGTCTTTATTGAGGATAAGTTGATTTATTCCCGGAGTGAGGACGAGCATGTGAATCACTTGAGGGTGGTGTTGCAAATCTTGAGGGATAAGAGGTTTCTTTTCTAGGGCATGTGGTGGCGGGTGATAGCATTAAGGTGGATCCTAAGAGGACGGAAGTGATGAGAAATGGTCCTAGACCCTTGACTTCGTTGGATATTAGGAGTGTCTTGGAGATTAGCGGGTTACTACCGGAGGTTTGTAGATGGTTTCTCTTCTATTGCTTTCCCTATGACCAAGTTGACCCTAAAGAAGACAAGTTTATCTCTGCTCCTATTCTAGCGTTGCCGGAAGGGCTGGAAGGGTTTGTGACTATTGTGATGCTTTTAGGATTAGGTTGGGTAGTTTAGATCATATTGATGTTGGTGACAAGGAGGTGGCTAGAGAAGTTCACAGGTTGGCTAGGTTGAGGGTTAGGTTGGATGAAGTTGAAAATGGTGGTGTAGTGGTTGTTGATTGAGGAGGTAAAGCTAAAACAAGATCTTGATCCTGCTTTGTTAGAGTTGAAGGCCTTGGTAAAAGATGGTAAAGTGGAGGTTTTCTCCCAAGGGAGATATGGTACCCTTAGGTACCAAGGTAGATTGTGTGTGCCTGATGTTGATGACTTGAGGGAGTTCATTTTGAAAGAGGTTCATGAATCATCCTATTCTACTCCTTCTGATTACATGAGAATGGATAGAGACTATGGGAAGGTACCTCGGTGAGATAGGTGAGATGACTTTGATTACACCGGATTTTGTTATGGAAGCTTTGCAGAAGGGAGGTTGATAAGGGGAAAGATTGAAGATGGCTCGAAGTGGGCAAAAGTCATGTTACGATGTGAGAAGAAGAGATCTTGAGTTTAAGTTTGGTGATTGGGTTTACTTAAAGGTTTCACCCATGAAGGGTGTGGTTCGGTTTGGTAAGGAAGATAAATTGAGCCAAAGATTTGTGGGTCCTTATGTAAATTGGTCTTCCATGTGTCTAGGTTGAGGAGATGTGTTGGTGATCCAAGTGTTATAGTGCCTTTACAGGTTGTGGGTGTTGTGGAAGATAATTTGACCTATGAGGAGGTCCCGGTGGAGATTTTGGATAAACAGTGAAGAGGTTGAGGGACAAGGATGTAGCTCTTGTCAAGGTTCTTTGAAGGAGTCAACAAGTCGAAAGCCTCACTTAGGGAGCCAGAGAGGACATAAAGAAGTGATATCCGTACCTCTTTCATTCTATTCAAGCTTAAGATAGCAAATAAAGTCCTATCTATGATTTACAGCCTAAAGTTTTAGCCCTTATGTCATTTTGCATGCATTCATGTTTATGTTAACAAGTTTATGGTGATTTTGACATTCATGTTGAGATTTTTGAAATGATGTTTGAGTGCTTGCATTCATGTCGGGTTGAAATCTTCATGATTACTTCTCTTATGCAGGTTTCTTTGACATTCGAGGACGAATGTTCCCAATGGGGAGATATTGAAACACCCAAAAAGTATTCTTCGGAATGCTCATAATCGCAATTTCCATATATCTCAAAATCCATGTGAGATTTCAAAAATATGACTTCATATTCTTGATAAGGGAAAAAATGAGTGAGAAATGGGTATAACCTGGATTTTAGAAGAATCATAGAGAAAAATAATTTTCATTAATTTTCACGAGACTGTGTCTGTCCGCGCCCTGGCCGCGACGCGCCACAGGCGCGAACTAGTGCAATTTTGAGTCTGTATCACGCCAAGGGTGCGGACCAGTGCAACATTTTCCTTAATTTTTCTGTTTCGGCCAAGGACATTGGGGTCATAGCCCCATACCCATTTAAACGTGAAATCTCTCATACTTAACCATTTTGCTCTATATCACACAAAACCCTCTCAAAAACCTCTCCAAGAATTAACCAAATATCTCATTCAAGTTCAAGGATTTCAAGCTTAATTTCGGATCTCAAGAACTCTATACAAGCTTCAAGTCTCCTTCAAGCTTACTTCAAGAAAACCCAAGTTTGAGGTATGTGGGTTTCATCCATTGGGTGCTTTCACCCATGAAGCCCAATCTTCCTTTTTATGAAAATTTCATGTTTTCAAGATGGGGGCTTGACCCAAGGGGTCCTTATATAATGTCATTAGTCTCTAAACTATGTGCCAACATAGGATTATACTTTATCCTTGTTATACTAGTGGATACATTTAGTGCACTTTATCATGAAATCCTTTCCTCAATGGGACGGGTTCTCGCAACGAGGGTTACTTCATAAGAAATGGGACGGGTTCCCATAAGTTGAAGTATGATTTACCTTGGCAAGTAGACCACCTATTTACCGATAAGGGGTAATCATTGGGATTCCAAGTACTAGCTCGCTTAGTCTTACTTTTGTCGATTAGGGTCTCTTCCTACACTTTTATTATGTATTATGCAAGTTGAATGGTTTACAAGCATGTTTTATTATGAGCATTAATCATGCATGCCCTATTGAGATTATACATCTAATGCTTATGAATATGCATTTTGACTATATTGGCTTATGTCTTGTTGCATTGCATCCTGCATAATTAGTACATTCAAATGTACTAACGATACTCTATGCCTACATGATATTACCATGTAGGGATCGGAGCACCTTTTGATCATCCTCCACGTGGCTAGTTGATACTTTGGAGATAAGCTTTGGTGAGTCCTCAAGTCCAAGGACACTTTGTTTTATTACTCTGGCCATTTTGAGACTTCTTTATGTTGAACACTTGTTATTATAAGGGTGAGCCCGGAAAAGGTCTTGGCCCCTGCTCCATTCCATGTTAGAGGTGTTGCTGCGTATTTTAATGTACTTATGCTATGAGCTTGACTCTTTTATGCTTTCATGATTATCAAAGATTTCCCTTAGTGCCGCTTTTTTTTTTACTATATCTCTTGTTGTTGTTTACTTTGCTTCCGCGATCAAGGATGTGGGATTGATATGCTAAGAGGCTTGTTTGGGCCCCTTCATGTTCCCATTCGTCATGTAACGTCTTGGCCCTATGCTTGGGTCGTGACATGTTTATTCATGCTTGTTAAGACTTTATTATATATATTTTGGATACTTACCTAGGAGGGTGAGCCGGGAGTTTTGGCCCTTGTCCCATCTACTAATAAAGGTGGTGTTGGATATTATGTTGATTTATATTTACAAGCTCAACTCCTATTATGCTTATGCTATTATGAAAGACTTACCTTAGTCCCGCTTCCCTTTTTATTAATGTCATTTGTTGTTGATTATTTTGCTTCCGCGACTAAGGATGTATGAATGATATGCTAAGAGGATTGTTTGGGGTTCCTTCAGGCTCCCCATTCGCCGTGTCACGTCTAGGCCCTAGGATAGGGTCTTGAAAATCATGGTATCAGAGCACTAGGTTGTTAATGATCCTCAGAAATCCAACACACCGTGTCGATTAGAGTCTTATTCATGGTTGTGAAGTGCACCAAAACTATGTAAAGAAGAATATGAGGCGTTTTAGGAAATATTTCGCTTCTTCATGATCTATATCGTGCTCTACATGTAAAGATAAGGCTTCCTCTCCTAACAAACACTCTTTTTCTCTTTTAGATCCTGCCACTATCAAGGGGATGACCAAGGAGGGCCTGTGCACACGAGTAGCAATCGGCTCATCCTGCTCCTCAAGCTCCTCAAGATGGAGGGGCTACCCAAGTTGAGTATTGAAATTCCATCACTATGTTGGCCCATTCTATGCCAACCAATTGAATAAAGGCCCAAGCTCCTCATGCTCCTACTTAGGCCTCAAGAGTGAGGGACTTCACAAGGATGAATCCTTCGGAGTTTCATGGGTTCAAAGCGGAGAAAGATCCCCAAGGGTTTATCAATGAGGTGTATAAGGTGCTTGCTATCATGGGGGTGAATTCAGAGGAGAAGGCGGAACTAGAGGCCTATCAATTCAAGGGTGTGGCCCAAATTTTGTGCGCTCAATGGAAATTGGAGATGAGGAACAATGATGTCATTCCTTGGGAGGAGTTCAAGGCCACCTTCCTCAACCAGTTATTCCCTATTGAGTTGAGAGATGGAAAAAATGATGGATTTCGTGAATGTCAAGCAAGGATCCATGAGTGTGAGGGAGTATGCCTTCAAATTCAACAAGCTCTCAAAGTATTCTCCTCATTTGATTGTCGATCCGAGATCAAGAATGAACAAGTTTGTGTCAGGGGTGTCCGATTTGGTGAATGAGGAGTGTCGCACCGCTATGCTAGTGGGTGATATGGACTTGGCTTGGCTCATGACATATGCTGAACAACTTGAGGGGGAGAAGTTTAGGAAGATGAGAAGTAGGGAGTCCAAGAGGGCTTGGTTTGATGGTTCCCTTAGGTTCCAAGGTAGGCTATGTGTGCCTAATATTGATGACTTGAGAGAGTTGATTTTGAAAGAGGCCCATAATTCATCCTACTCTATTCACCTTGGTTCCACAAAAATGTATAGAGACTTGAGGGTGGTTTATTAGAGGGGTGGTATCAATAGTGATATTTTCAAGTTTATAGCTAGGTGTGACAATTGCCAACAAGTGAAACTCGATCCTCAGAGGTCCGGTGGCCTAGCCCAAGACATAGAAATTCCTACTTGGAAGTGGGAAGATATCAATATGGATTTTGTTATTGGTTTGCAAGGACTAGGAAACACTTTGACTTTATTTGGATTATTGTTAATAGAATGACTAAGTTGGCCCAGTTTCTACCGGTTAAAACAACTTATGGTGCCGAAGATTATGCCAAGTTGTATATTCATGAGTTGGTTAGATTGCATGGGGTACCCCTGTCTATTATTTCAAATGGTGGTGCTCAATTCACTTCTCATTTTTGGAGATCCTTCCTAAGGTGTCTTGGTACCAAGGTCAAGCTGAGCATGACTTTTCATCCTCAAATGGATGGTCAAGCTGAGAGGACAATCCAAGCTCTTGAGGATATTCTTAAGGCTTGTGTCTTAGAGTTCAAAGGTAGTTGGGATGAACATCTTTCACTCATTGTGTTTGCTTATAACAATAGTTATCACTCTAGTATTGGCATGGCTCCCTTTGAAACTTTATATGGTTGTAGATCCCTAGTTGGGTGGTTTGATGAAGGGAAGATGGCTTTGTTAGGCCCGGATTTGGTTATGTAAGCTTTGGAGAAGGTGAGGTTGATAAGACATAAATTGAAGGCGGCTCAAGTAGACAAAAGTCTTATTTCGATTTGAGGAGGAGAGACCTTGAATTTAATGTTGATAATTGGATTTATTTGAAGGTCTCACCTATGAAGGGTGTGGTTCAGTCTGGCAAGAAAGGGAAAGTGAGCCCAAGATTTGTGGGACCCTATAGAATTTTGAGGAGAATCGGTAAGGTTGCCTATGAATTGGAGTTGCCTGTGGATACGAATATGGTTCGTCTGGGCTTCCATGTGTCATTGTTGAGAAAATGTGTTGGTGAACCAAGTGCAATGGTGCCCTTAGAAGTTATGGGTGTTGTGGAAGATAACTTGACCTATGAGGAGGTCTCAGTAGAGATATTGGACAAACAAGTGAAAAGGTTGAGAAACAAGGACGTGATATCCGTCAAAATCCTTTGGAGGAGTCAACAAGAAGCCGAAACGGACATGAAGAAACGATATCTATACCTCTTCCACTCTACTCAAGATGAAGGTAATAAATTAAGTCCTATCCGTGATTTCAAGTCTTAAGTTTCAACCCTCATGTCATTTTGCCATACATACATGTTTATGTTGACAAGTTTTGATGATTTTGATCCATATATATGAAACTTTTTGAGTATGATGTTTAAGTGCATTTGTTGCATTCATGTCAGACTGGAAGCTTCATAATTACTTCTCTTATGCGTGTTTCGTTGACATTCGGGGACGAATGTTCCAAGAGGGAGATATTCTACTACCCCATATGTGCTTCAGAATGCCTTATAAGTATATTTCTCGAAAATCTCAAAATCCATGCATAATTTTGGAAATTCTGCTTCAT
>JAPFFP010100069.1:0-19816 GCA_026153255.1 Solanum medicagineum | reverse complement strand
CTCTTTCTCTTCTCAAGAAGATAATCACTATATAAATAAAAATATTTTACCTTTCAAGAATAAATGTCTATGATTAAGATAGAGTATTATGATACATTTAAAGGGCATTAATATTATCCTATTAATCATCTATTCAAGACTAAATAATTATATATTAAAATGATGAAAATATAATATTAGATAAAAAATATTTTTGAATACTAAAATCATTTTTTTCAGTTAGATTAAAAATAAAGTTAGACACGTACGTCTCCACTTCCCAAGTTTCTGATTAATTGGAAGCACTACTTCCTTTAGTAAGAAACTGCATTTTGGCGCTTAATATTTTTAGGTTCTTGGCTCCAAAATAATTTCAGGATAATCTCTTATATGTGAGAAATTAAAGAAAATAAAAATTTTAATTTACAAAGTGAAGAATAATTTCTGGACGTAAACAAGCAGACAAGGCATGTATTTTTCCCTACTTTATGTTTGAACAAATGACATGTGTGAGACTTTCCAGATTGACTATTTATCTTCTTTTTAGATTTTACTTTAGTTGTCTATGGTTGGTGCCTTTTTGTATCTACTTTTATTAAGATAATGGAGTTTATATCTTATGAACATACTAAATGATTATGGTAGAATTCTACAAATCAATGGCATCGGATGGACGTGTCCTTAAGCAAACTACGCTTATAGGGGAAATTATTCAAGATACTCAACCATTGGATGAATCAAATAACCTTACTCCTGCTATTAATAAAGGTATTGTATTTATTATAATTATTAGGATTAAATTATTTTGTTATTTCCAAGTTGGACCTTTTTCTAAATGGATAGGTATTGTGATCTACACCATTGAAATCCAACAACATTTATGTAATACTAGGTTTACTGCATGTGCGTTGCACGTGTATTCGTTTGTGTATGCATTTGTCGGCAAAGTTTTTAGCAATTTGTAAGTAATGAATTGAGAAACAAGTGTATCTTTGTTGTGTCTAATCCAATTATGAGATCTTTTATAGAAACTACTGTTATGAAGGTGAAAATCATCAACTCAAATGTTTTACATGTGATAGGATAATATGTGTATGCTAAATTGTTAATCAATGTATTTGCTTTCATTCTTAGTATGGTGTACACAGTTCGAGTATTTTTGGCCTTTTCTTACAATCCTGTCATTTTCAAAGGGCCCTCGATAAGTGGTAATCCTACATCACATATTGCGAGGTACAAAAAAGGAGATTTTGTACTGCATAAATCAATATATAAGGGGCAAAGTATCAATGTTAATGTGAAAAGGTATATAGTTTTTTAATTAAGTCTTATTAACCTAAGCAACTTAAGGAGTTGGTGCCACATTACGCCAAAGAGAGCATTAGGAAGTTTGACCCTTCGAAAGTTGTTAATAAGTTCGTACAACAAATAAAAGAGTAATTACAGGGCTCTAGTATACGTTGGTGATCAAATATAATTTAGATGCTAAATAAGTGTTAATTAATTAGGGGCGAATTGATGGGGATTTGGTTGAGGCTGGCATCTGTTTGAATTGTGAGTGTTGGAACCGACGACTTGTGAGGGTTAGATGTGATGCTGATAGTAGCCCGATGATAGGACGTATCACGACCGCTAATGAATCGCTGATGAATATAGTCGACCATTCAAGCCAAGGTTATAGAGGGAAATGTAGTGATAAAGATCTTTATTGATATTTCGAGAGTACAACAACGGATTTGTTAGTCCCCTATGGACATTGAGTTGAATTAGTTACTCTAGGAGAATGGCAAGTTCTGCTAATATGAATCTCAACCGTTATTTTGTAAGGCCTTGGGAGTACTTGCCTCTGTCATCAGAGGATGAATAAGCTTTTCTTGATTCTAGTCTTGGGAATCAATAGAGTTGTTTGACTATTCTTTCTAGTGTCGACATTTTATTTGTTTCTCATTTTTGTTAATGATGTTGCTATTCCTCCTTCCAATTTCAATGTATCAGCATTGTAGTGCTTCGAATGACAACGAAAGTCCTATTATAAAGGACTATTACAGTAGTCCACTTACTGCAAGGTATTGCTTAATGACGGACTTATGTTGTCAAAGTGCTGTTGCATCAGATCATAAGAAAGTGTCCAGTTTGTTCCTTTATGAACTGTTGCAATGGTAAAACTCATTTGATATGCTACTTGCCAAAATGGAGATTGTCTGTAGTGGTTTCAGAGATCCTGGTTCTTAGGTATAATATTCTGTAAGCATAAGGTTAGAAGTAAGATTTTTTCAGCCTCACACCTTCGCCCTGCAATCTTTGTTTTCCTTTTATTAAAATGATTTTACTATTCATATCAATTTCTGGCAGTTGTTTCAACAGGGCTGGATCTTCCATCCCATACTGTGTTTTATCTTTGTTGTTCTCTCAGTATTTTCACTCATGACCAGAAGAACACCCTATGCATCTTATTAATTTTCTAGTGCTGATGTCATCTATCCTTGTCGGCTAACATGTCAAATCAGCTCTCTATAATTTTTCTAGTCATCAATTGATGTTAGCTAACTTGTCAAAAGTAGTCGTCTTAAATCAGTTAACCTATAGGCCAATTTTTCCCCGTCAAATCCATGTTTCCTGCAGTCGTTGAGCTAACTGGTATAGATAGAATCACGTTTGTGTTTGTCATTAATCTAATTAAGCTAAGTATATGCATATCTCTGGAAAGTTATATGTTTTGATCGTGGTTTTCAGTCCTTAAAAACTTGAAGATTAATGTCTCTAAAAAGTACTATTTATAATAAATAAAACCAAGCCTAAAACACAAGGAAAACAAATCCTAGTTGGACTAGGAAAACTTGAACAAATTTGGACATTTGGCCACTTCACGGAGCTCTTTACTGAGCGTGAACCACACCACTGACCTTGAATGGTCTCGTAGTGCTTTTTCCTTGACCTTTTGCATTGTCTAGACATCGGACGACCTCCTTCACGAGCCAGACAATGCACCACGGGTCATGAATGGCCCCGTGGTGGTTGCCTTCAAGTTTGGACATTGGCCACACTGCCTAATCACTTTAGGAGCTCCCTCAAGCCTCGTGGTGTACACCAAGAGCTGTGGAGGGGCTCGTGGTGTGTCACTTGGTTATAAAATGTGGCTGCCTTAGCCCAGATCCCTTCCTGATGGCCCCTTCACGGAAGCCGCCTATGTTAAGTGCACCACGAGCCATGAAAGGCTTCGTGGGGTGCACTTTGTTTCCACACTTGGTTGCTTCGAGATTTTGCACTTAGTACATGCTGCTCATGCCAATGTCCAACTGCATATGTGCTGATTTCAGTCCGAGAACTTCAAGCAATCTTCTGTCAAGTGGCTACAGACACATGTAACTTCCAAATTTCCAGTTGCCTTCACATTTCCAGTTTGTTCTTATCCAAATTCAAGCAATTGTTGTTCTAGCTTTTATTGACCAGTGCCCACTACTCACAACTTTGGTGTCTTGAATTTTACTGTCCAGTACATGCTCCTTGTGTGTATAATTAGCCGTTCAAAGCACAAATCTAGCCTTGTAAATTGCGAAATTCGATCAGTTCTTCCTCGAGTGCTCACACATTTATGAAATGTTTGATTCGTTTAGCTTTCACAAGGTCGTCCAATCCTTGCATTAATGTTTCCAGGGCTTCTTTGGTATGCTGGGCTTCCTCATGAGCAACATCCTTACAAATTCCATGCAAATCAGTCCATTGTCCGTTTAATCCATGATCATTTTCCTAAAAATAAGCATCAAACGTATATATTCTTTTTTAATTTCATTTTTTTGGGACTCTACTATAAAAATATTCCCAGTATTGCGGAAGCAACAACCTTTTAATCCAAAAGAACCTTAAATTTATGTAAACGAATACTATTTGAGCTAAATAAAGAACACTGACCTCAGGATGCCACAATTCAAGTCATTTATATCTATTAGCTAAGTTTAAATCCTCAAGCAAGTGATTTCTGAACCACAATTTTTTTTGCTCGCTGAGTTTGTGATTAGAATTTTTTTAACACAAATATTGGGTTTGAGCAAAGCTCAACCCCTATCGGAGGATTTCCTAAAATGTGAAGCTCTGAAAAATTTGCTGCATTCCTCTCCATATGTCTATGTTGGAAGCTTCCCGAAATCACACCTCTACCTACTTGAAACTATGGATAATCTATGTGATCCTCCGGTGCTTTAACCAATTCCCAAATTCTTTCAACTCTCAGAGGTATGTGGTCTTGTATGCTTTCTTCCTCTTTTCCATTTTTCATCCATAACCTTTTGTTCTTTCTATCGAATGACTCCAAGTAAATGTGCCCAATGACTTCCTTTTGTCTCTGCTGCCAGCTTTCGTTCATTGTCTTGTGAATCTTCCGTATGTATTGCCCTTTATTTCCTTCTCTTCTATCTCATTTCTAGGTCTGATCCTTCATCCTTATTCGATGTAAATGAAGAATTGGAGATAACAGGACGCTCAATATCTTCTTTAGCTTCGTTTGCAACACCTGCTCTATCATCTAAATCTTATCTTGGCATCTGATTTTGCGGGCAACTATTTTTTGTAAGCTGCAATAGTTTAATAGGGTAGATAAAATAGACCCGTATTTAGCTATGATGACCATTTATCAAGCTTGTGCATAACTTAGTCCCTGCCTATTATTGTTGTATGATGCTGTTAACTCCCCTGCAATTATTTTTCTTGCTCTTATCCTTAGCATATGAATCTGTATTCTATCTGTTTTCAATATTCCTTTGCATACTATTGATATTTGCCTTTCTGAATCTGCTTTGATTTTCCTCTGTTAATCACATGCTTCATTTCCTAATTTGTCTGCTAGTTGGTTCCCCTACCGATAAACATGATGTATTTGTGCATATAATTGTTGTATTTTATCTTATATTTGTTGCACTTCCTCTATCTGCTACCATGGCACCTTCCACTCTCTTTTAATCATTTTGCTCACCCCCAAAGAGTCTGTTTCCATAATTACTCCACTAAAATTGTTCTGATAGTAAAATAAGATAGCTTTCAGAACATTGTGAGTTGTTAAAGCATACACAGAAAACACAGAAATAGGAAGTTGGTTACAAATAGGAAGTTAAAGCATACACAGAAAAAACTAGTGTCAACTGTTACTAGTTGATTCCAAGACAACTCACAGCTCTTTTCTTTCCCTTTAAACTTTATAGTGCAAGGATACAACAACCACAAGAAAGTTCAGACTCACAATACATAGAAGTATTGTCGAAAGATGCAGAGAGACAATAAATCGCTATGCATTTTGAGTCCCAACTTTCAAATTTCAACACCCGAAAAATGTAAGGTCAGGCACGAGGAAATGATTTCTAATACCCCCAAATTACTTTTCTCACCATAGTGATCTGCCTCAGCATGAACCAAACATCCTTTGTCATCTGTCAAAAAAACTACAGGCACTATCCCAGGATTCCCCCTACTGACACCATCTGTATTACATTTTAAAACACCTTTATGCGGTTTTTTCATGTAACAGTGTAGTAACGTAATCTTGGCCTATATTCTTGCAGTAACTTCACTATATGCCCCCATTCTTTAGGTAGAAACCTATCATATCAATAATCTGCTACTTTATTTTTTTCTTTATTTCAATGCAAAACATTTTCAATAATGTACTCCTATATTGGCTATGGGACACCCACCTAAATATCTAACAGGAAGTTCTCCTTGGTAAGTCTCCTTCACCACTTTGGAAGAAACTTTTACTTATCTATCTTAGTTTAGGAGTAATATTTAGTATATTTCAGTTAGATTTTCTTTTTATTGGACTTGTTTTACTTTTGTTTAAAGTATTTGCGATGCGAAATAATTTTTTGTATATAAAAATTAATGATTAGTGGCGAAAATACATTTGTTCAACTACGAAATACATACAACTTTAGAGACAATTGATATCGTTACTGATTGAACTAAATAATTAGTGACAGTATAATTTTGTGGTGGTAGTAAATTTTTTAGTGACAAAATACATACTATCAACTACAAAAAATTACACTTTTTATGACAAATATATTTGTCACAAATAATATGCATTTAGGGACAATTTTTTATTTTGTAGCTAATATAATCTTTTCAGTGACAAAGCACTAAATCTTCTTTGCATACTTTTAGCGAACCCAAATTTAGAGACGATTGATTGACGAATTTTTTTCATCACACAAGATCTTTAGTGAAGAAATATGATTAATCAGTGACGAAATCATTTGTCCCTAATAATCGAATTTGTTGTAAACCTACTCTAAACTATGATAATTTTTATTACTAATATTTAAGTGAGGAATAATCACGACTCCAAATCGGGTGTGATGACATTTGTCTTTAACCTGCTGAGATAAGTCAACATAAACAGGAAATAACAAAGTGATGAGGAAAAAAGAGACAGTACAAGTCACAATTTAAATGTCAAAGCGGGTCGCAGGTCCACATGCCTGCTTTAGCACTTTAGGGGAAGTTTGGTAATTTTTCATGATTTTTCTGCCTTAATTTATTAGATTTATTTTTAATTTTTTTATATATTTAAAAACTGTGAAAATCTAATCTAGACTATGATAATTTTTATTACTAATATTTTTAAAGGATGGCATAATCACGACCTGAAATTAGGTGTGATGGCACTTATTTTTCACCCGTCAAGGCAAGTTAGCATAAGCAGGAAATAACAAAGTAATGCGAAAGATAAAGCGATAATACAATCTAATTACCAATGGGTAAGCATATGTAATGTAACACCTTGTAAAATTATCAAAATACCCCTAGAGGAGATATTTGCGCATAACATATCCTCCTATGCTCTGATGGCAAATCCAAGGTCGGATATGTGATTAGCATGAAAAATTAGGTGAAAATTGGTCTCGGTTGATTTTTAGAGCAACCGGATCCATGACAGGTGCGCGTAACACGATTAGGTGTTATGGCGTAATATTTAAGGGACGGCGTAGTCACTACCTGAAATCAGGTGTGACGACACTTGTTTTTAACCCATTTCAAGGCAAGTCAGCATAAGCAGGAAATAACAAAGTAATGCGAAAGGTAAATCGATAATACAATCTAATTACCAAAGGGGTAAGCATATAGAATGTAACACCTTGTAAAATCACCAAAATACCCCTACAAGAGATATTTGCACATAACCCGTCTTCCCACGCTTTGATGGCAAATCTGAGGTCGAATATGCGATTAGTATGAAAAATTAAGGTGAGCAGTGGTCTTAGTTGATTTTTAGAGCAACCGGATCAAAACATAATTTTTCGATGCGAAAACGATTGCAGTGAGGGTGCGTGACAGGTGTGCGACGCGCACCTACCACGGACCAACACTTAATTTTTTTCTAAAAACTTTTTACGGTATTATAAAACTCGTTTGGAGAATTTTTAGCGAAAAATACTCAAATTTAACATTGTCCGCGTCGTGGACCTAGTGTCTCGAGGCGAACTTTTTTTGAATTTTGTGAGGGGCATTCCTGACCTTTCAAAACTCCTTTTAGACTCAAACCATGACCAAAAATAGGTCATTCTAAGTATATAAAGGGGTTTTAACCCATTTTTAAGCCCTTCTAAGTTCTTGAAAATGAGTAGGGCTAAAGAGAAGAGAATTGGAGCGAGGAATTGAGGAGTTCGAAGGGAGTTCCTTGAGGTTGATTGTCTAAATCTTCAATCCTAGTATGTAAAACTATTCATAGCATTGTATTGAGTTCATCCACATGCCCCACACGTTGATCCTTTGAAATTGAGTTCGAGCAAAGTTTCACCCTAAATTCTTGAATTAAGTTTTTGAGTTTTCTATTGTCTTAATGAGTTTTCTTGTATACAATAATATTTTGATGATGTTTTTGAAGTTGAGTATTTGATTGGTTGTATGTTCATATCTTCATTCACATGAACCCTAATTGAGAACTATGTTTGATTTTATGAATTATTTTGAAACTAAGATTGATGGTCATACTGAGCATGTTAAACACCGATAATTTTTGAGCATATTTTACTGGGTCTGAATGAATATGAGTTTTGAGCATAAATAATGATTTGAGAAAGAGTTTTGATGATATGTAAATGTTTTTTAAGAATATTTTTAAAGGAGAGCATTGATGTTATGAGGAAGTATTTTGATGATGTGAATGTATTTTCAAAATATATTTATTGATGAAAGATGATGATGATGTTTGAGATGAGTTTTAAAGAAAATATTTTGGGAGTAGTATTAAGCACTGAGTTGGGTAAGAGAAAATGCCCTATAACTACGTTGTTCGTGAAGGATAGTTGTGCAACACGTTTTGGCAACTTCTGTCCTAAAACGATGGACAAGGCTAATGGATCATGATTCCATGAGGTTGAGGTTGACGTCCTTACCTTGGCAAGTAATAGATGGGTGAGAAACGACATCGTGTTCGTTGTGCACCATCAAAGAGGGTAGTGGGATGTCTGCCAGTTAGAGAAACTCCCTAATTTGTAAAACATATTTGACCGAGTTGCATACTAGAGTATATTTTGAGGAGCATTACTTTATTATAATATTTGAATGATTTGGTGTGAGTTACATATTATTGAGTTATTTCCAAAGCATGACTTTATTCTCACACTTGCATGTCTTACTGAGTTGAGTTGAGTTCATTTTGAGTTGAGTTCTTGATTTGATTATGTCCTCTCCCTTCTAGCTATTTTACATACTAGTATGTGCCTGCATCGTTTCATGATGCAGAGACAGGTATTAGAGGACTTCAGCAGACGTACTGTTGAAGTTCAGATCCGCGATTTCAAAGATGGTGAACCCTCCTTACCTTCGGAGGAGCCCTTTTACTTTCATTAGTACATTATTTTCCTTGATTTTAGTAGCCTTGACCTGTCATGGTACCATCTAGATATTAGGGTTGAGGCTTTATAGACATTAAGTAGAGGTTGATGATTGCCATTATTTTCTAAACTTTGTTCATTGAAAACATTTATCTATGAGAACATTTAGTCACTTGATCTATTTCTTGATTTCTACTCAAGTATTCTTCCGCTGTTGATTTTGAGGTGACGATGAGGTCAAGTGATTTGCTTGGGGACTAGCAGTAGTCTCTGAGTGCCGGCTACACCAAGGGTATCCTCCCGGGGCATGACAAACTTGGTATCAGAGCACAAAGTTCAAGAGTCCTGGGGAGTCTATGAAGCCATGTCTAGTAGTGTCCTTATTATTGGTGTGAAGAGCTCCACATCCATAATAGGAAAGCTATAGGACATTAGGAATTTTCTCACTTCTTTCATATTCTATATCGTGCGATAGAGTCAAATGATCTTAGGCGTATTTATACACCTAATTAGCTAATAAACCCATAAATAGAGACAAGTCAGAGGGTAAATTCATCAAAGTCTAGGTCTTTTAGTGCATTTTTCTCTTATTTTGCTAACACAGGGCTGAGTGCACTGGTTGATTGTGTTTTTGCAAGATTTTGCTTTAATTGGGAAAGTCTAAAGTTAAACCCAGACTTGAAGGAAGAACACAACTTGGGATTCGATAGATAAAAGTTAGTAGAAATAGCCAGAAGACCAAAGTCCACGTGGTAGACTTGGGACAAAGTTTTGAAAGCTGAAAAATGCAGAAAAAGGTGCGAAGCTAAAAAGTGTGCTAGGTCCGCGTCGCTGACCTATGAAAAAGATGTGTAAAATTACCCCGTCAGCAAATTAAGCGGAAACCCAGTAAATACAAAGGGTCCGCGTCACCGACCTGAGTACATGAGGCAGAAAAGTCAAGTTACGAAATTGTTATTATTATTCCATCATAGACTTTAGGTTTTACATACTATTTTTACGGAAGAAACTCTGTAGAGATGACAGAGAACCCTTTTCTCAGAGTCTTTTGGTTAGTTCAATCTTTATTCCTTGGGCTTTTAGGTTTTCCATATCATTCATGGTGTATTTCATGATCATGAATGGCTAAGTCTCCATATTCTGGGGTTGTAACTACAGACAATGTATAGTGCTTACTTTAAACATCTATGAATGAGTTCTTTCGATTATTCCAATGCTATTTATATCTAAACTTCTGAGTCCGGCCAACTAGGGAGTACACTAGTTGTTCACTATGGATTCAAGAGATGTTGGAGTGGATACAATGCAGTAGTATAAAGAGCTTATTCGACTAGGAAACTAGATTGATTCGTGTATCGGTGCGTAATACAAGAAGACAACTTAAAGTATTTTTATTGGTCTATCTATCTCCGCTCAACGATGTTGTTAGGCAGTCAATAACAGTAGGCCAATAGAGGCATGCAATCCTATTCAGGTAATTTAAACCCCATGAATTAGTAATCAAGGACCCAGACATAGATAGACACTGTTAAGACTAAATGGAGGCGGAAAAGCTACAACTCTGGAATTGCTCGTTAATTGATATCTTGTCATAAAATTCAAATTAGTTAGTAGAAATTGGTTCCATACATTTATTTTATTTAATTTCATAAATCTTTTCACTAAAAGCACCATAAGCGCGATAACTGAGATTGATTGTTGATTTTATTCAAATCCTTTGGGTTCGACAACCTGGCCCTTTAATTAGGGCCACTATATTACTTGTGAGACCACATGCACTTGCGTGTGCTGGGGAGCAACATCAAACTCTATGAAAGTTTTCTTCTAAATCGTGCTTTACACGTTTGCAGACCATGCCTTCTAAATGCACCGTGGACTTGAAGGACACCATCAACACTGAGAAGCTGAGCCTTGTATGATCGATAGGTAGAAAAGGACAAGGAGAGTGAGATGGAAGAATCTTGGAGCAAAAAGGCTGAGCCAATAGGACCTAAGCATAGTAAACATAAGCAAGAGAAGGGAAATAGGTCCCCCTTTCTACAGAGACCCTGGAGTTATGTGCCACCTCCAGTGAGTGGAACCACGTCTAATAGTAGATATAATCTGAGGCCGAGGAGAAACCAACCTTTTAAGATTCGAAACCCTTCATCTCAAGGAAGTGTGACTCAAGCTTGTAAAGAAAAGCCACCATATAAAGAGTGTGGTAAACTTCATTTGGGAAAGTATCGAAAGGGTACTAAGGAATGCTATAAATGGGCCAAGAGGGTCAAATTTGGAGGGATTGTCCAAAGAGGGCTAAACAAGCTCAACCCACTATATCTACACCATTAGTTAGAAGAAATCAAAGAGATGCTACTTCTAGCACGAGCGAGAACACAGACCAGTTATGTGCCACGGTAGTTACCTAAATAACAGAAACACTCCAGAATGTTGTGATGGGTATGATTCGAGTTCTTACTCTTGATTGTTTTGTGTTGGTAGATCCTAGTGCTATCCCCTCGGTTGTGTCCCCTTATATGGCTAGTAATTTGATTGATTTCCTGAGCGTCTTCCTAAACCTTTCAGTGTGTCTACTCCTATTAGAGATACTATTGTAGCTGAGATGGCCCATAGAGATTGAATTGTGCCAATCTATCATAGAGATACCATGGATGACTTAGTTAAGCCAATCCAGATGCACCCCAAGCTCTCTTGTGCAAAACTTGCCTTTGATGCTATCCATGAAATAGAAGCTTATATTTCTAAAAGTTTAATTTTACCACCTAAGAGTGTAATTTGAGGTCTTGTGAACCATAAGTAAAGTTGTTATCCCTGAGCTAGAAGGACGACGAGGGAGAGGAGGAGACCGGATGGTGAGAGTAGTGGTTAATTGAGGCTTGTAACTAGAGTTGTGTTCTATTAGAGAAGTAATGTAGTGGTGATTTGATTCCCATAAGTCTTGACGAAAGAGTAGTAAGTACCATTTGATGTTCATGATGAGGTATGGAGAAAGAGTAATTGTTAGGATGAGTTGAGCATGTTCGACCTAGAAAGCAGTTTATGTCAATGTGTCACAGTGGTAAGTGAGGGCGGATTGTAGATGTTTAATAGGGGAACAAATTGCTTTCATTGTGATAGACCTAAACTATATGATTCCATAGTGAGAGCCCCATAAGATTCATATAGCTATGAGCTTAGCTAGATAAGGAGGTGTAGTGAATGGGCAAATGGTACCTAAGTTGTGAAGAGGGAATGTGTTGATCGAGTATTCACTATGAGACTTTAGCGGGACTATGTTACTAAATTGTCACCTAGTGGTTATAGTTTGGTATAATATGAGGGAAGTGTATGATGCACATGGTAGCACTAATCCCTAAGAATGAATTTTGGGGAGTGATATGAAGAGGGAGATAACATGATAGTGATAGTCCTTGTTGGAGATTTTCCCTAAGAGTCTTGCTCTAGTGTCAGATGTTGACTGGCAAGGAACGTGATACCACAAGTATAATAGAGGTAACCCTTAGATGGAGATAGCAAATTGAGGAAGAGACACTAGATAAGAAGAGGCTTAAGATGTGTGTTTGTGATAGTGTAAAGTTGCGTGAAGCTCTAAGTTATGACTTGCTATGAGAACCTAGATAGTATATTTGAGTTGTTGATGTGGAATAAGTGGGTGTAAACATTCTTTTTCACCCTTCATAAGTAGGTTGATGGGGATTTATGTATAAATGATAGTGAGTTTTACCTCGTAACCCAAGACTTCATTAGTCATGTATTCGAGCTTAGAAGATGAATGTTAGCAGGCTAAACAAAGAAGTTAGATGACAAGAGTTGTAAAAAGCTGTTGTATATGCTAATAAGATAAGTAGGTATAGAAAGATGCCTATAGAGCTAGAAGGAAGCTAAGAGTAGTACCTCAGAGGAAAGTTTATATCTTTAGGTAGATTATAACAAGAAAGTTTAGGATGTTCTTGTGGATAGTAATGCCCCATTTGTGTGGAGAGCTATACTTGTAGCTTAGTAAAGAGGATTGGTTCGTAGACTTAGAGAGTGGACCTTTGAGTTAAATGGGAGATGAGGAGTAATAAATTAAAGTGAGTCTTGAGTTTTCTATGGTGATGATGTGATCGGGAGGAACATAGATACTTTTCTATCTCTTATATTCCTTAAAGTTCGGTTAAGGTGATACTTTATGTCTGTCTTATATATGGGCACCATGCCTATGGCCCAAACCCATACACTTGATGTTGAAGCACATTCATGTTGAGTTATGAGGATGAGGAGGATAATTGTACCTTTATCTCATAAAGATCTCAGAATTCCAAACCTTATGCCATACGAGATGCGACTTGAATTTCACAACATGATCGATTCCACGAAGGCATGATAGAACTTAAGAGGCTAATGAGATTGTATCGTACTATGAATATTCTTAGATCAAATTCCTCGAATGTATCGTGATTATTACCTTCCGCTCAAAATCTTTCCAATGATCCTTCTTTCTAATTTTGTTAGTGTTGTTTGATGATAGTAGATGAGTTATCGTTGATGAGTGAGAGTGGATGTTCTTTGATGTGATGATTACGATGTCCTTGTTTCATTTAAGATTATGTATGTGAAGGAAGAGAGAGATGAGCCTTATGATGTGCGACAGATATGTAAGAGTAGGTTAGAGTGTCTCTAGGCAGGAGTATATTGGTGTGCCTTTGAGTGAGAGCTAACTGAATAATAGAGGTAGAAATGCTAAGTAGGCTTGATAATTCTATGATATAGTTGGCTTGAATGCGCCGATGTCATTATATGAGTGATTGGAGAAGGCTATCAATGACTTTTAAGTGAGTGTCCTACGTAGATATGTTAGAAGTAGTATTCTCTAAATGAGGACCATGTGGAGATATAGAGTTTGAGTTTGAGGGTTAGCCTTATAGGAATAGGATCATCTTAGGAATAGCACCTTGAAGCTTAGAATTAGGCTTGAACGAGATAATAGGATGTGGTTAGGAAACAATTGAATAGGAGTTATAAGTTGTAATTGATGAGGTGTAGTGCCATGAAGAGGAGCATAGTTGAGATGAGATGCAAAGTTTGAGAGTTATGGTCTTATGCATCTTGATGGTCCCATTCTTGATTAGAGTTGATGATTTCCAACTTGAGTTCGAATAACTGATTGTTTAGGTGCCTAAATGATTCAAGTTGTTTGAGTATCAATGTCCTATTTGTGGCAGATGGTGAGAATGTCAAAAGGTATAGTACGGGAATCTTGTGAGATAGATTATATGAATATGAATGACTTACGAGGTAGCACATGGTGACTTTGAATTAGGCTTTACCATAGTAAGAGTGTGCAGGGAGTCTTAGGCCTTGATGAGAGTCATAAGATTTAGATAATGATGTTTTTGAACTAATTGATGAGTTTTCTATTCTTGAGATGATGTTCACCTTTGATTACGATGTCTTTATTTCATTAAGGCTTCATGTGTTGAGTGTATACGCGCCTTGAGTATCTCCTAGCTTACTCATCATTCAAGGACAAATGATACCAAGGGGGAGACAATGTAACACTCTATAAAATTACAAAAATACCCTTAGAGGAGAAATTTGTGCGTAATGCGTCTTCCCATGCTCTGATGGAAAATCTGAGACCGGATATTTGATCAGCGTGAAAAATTAAGTGGGGAAGTGGTGTCGATTGATTTTTAGAGCAACCAAATCAAAAGATAATTTTTGAAAACAATTTCCGGTGAGGGTGTGCGATGCGCACCTTCGTAGACCAACACTTAATTTTGTTTTAAAAATTTTCTACGGGATTAGAAAACTCGTTCAAAGAATTTTTGACAAAAAATACCCGAATTTAACATTGTCCACGTCGTGGACCCCGTGTCCCGAGATGGACTTTTTTTGAATTTTGTGAGGGGCATTCCAAACCTTTCCAAACCCTTCCTAGACTCAAACCATGATTAAAATAGGTCGTTTTAAGTATAAAAAGGGTGTTTAACCTATTCTTAAGCCCTTTTAAGTTCTTGAAAAAGACTAGGGCTAAAGAGAAGAGAATAGCATCGAGGAATTGAGGAGTTCGAAGAGAGTTCCTTGAGGTTGATCATCCAAAGCTTCAATCTAGGTATGTAAGGCTGCTCATAGCTTGGATTGAGTTCATCCACACGCCCCACATGTTGATCCTTTGAAATTGAGTTCGACCAAAGTTTCACCCTAAATTCTTGAATTTGGTTTTTCAGTTTTCTATTGTCTTAGTGAGTTTTCTTGTATGCAATAATATCTTGATGATGTTCTTGAAGTTGAGTATTTTATTGGTTGTATCTTCATGTCTTCATTCACATGAACCTTAATTGAGGACTATGTTTGATTTTATGCATCATTTTGAAACTGAGGTTGATGGTCATACTGAGCATGTTAAACACCAATGATTTTTGAGCATATTTTACTGAGTCGCATAAATATGAGTTTTTAGCATAAATAATGATATGAGAAAGAGTTTTGATGATATGTTGTCACGATCCAAGCCTAGGGCCTAGACGTGACACAATGAATGGGGATTTGAAGGAACCCCAGACAAGCCTCTTAGCATATCATTACACATCCTTGGCCGTGAAAGCAACTATACATCAACAATAGATAGAAAAAAAGGGAAATACGGGGCTAAGGGTCATTTTTGATATCATAGAAATATAACAAGCCAATAGTGTAGCATTAACATATCATAAGGTTACAACAACACCTGTAATACATAGATAGGAGCGGGGGCAAAGACAATCTCCGGGCTCACGTTCAGAGCCATAAGTTTCTAGCATAAGAAAAGTCAATACATAGCATAAATCAAAAGAAGTATTTCTTCGAAATTGAGGACTCACCAACTTGCTTTAAGAGAAATCGTACTAGCCACATGGAGGAGAAGGATAATCAAGTGGGGCTCTGGTTCTTACATGATAACATCATGTAGGCATCGAGTATGTGTTAAAACGTTTGAATGTACTAAGTATGTAGGATGCAATGCAACAAGAGATAGACAACATAGGAAAAATGCAATATCATAAGCAATGGATAACATAATAACAATATAACATGTATGAATGGGGCTTGAAGTAAAACATGCTTATATATAGAACATATTTCATGTGTAGAAAAAGACCATCATCACATACCAAGCAACTTAGTACTTGGAATCCAAGATAGATCACCCCTTGGAAGTGATTGAGGAATCAACCCCTCAATTGGCTGATGGACATGACCACCCCCATCCAAAGTGATTGAGGTATCAACCCCTTATTTAGTTGATGGAATACCACCCCCATCCGAGGTGATTGAGGTATCAATCCCTCAACTGGTTGATGGTTGTCTCACCCTACTATGCATGGTGATTGAGGTATCAACCCCTCAATTGGTTATGGTCAACTCACAATACTAGAGACACTTTCATGAAATCAACACATATATACTCTTCTTTCATCATCATAAAGTCATACAAGTCATAGGTCATGCAATGGATCATCAATAGATCAAGAACCCTAAACTAGACATTTTATCAAACACTTGACGGATATGTAATGCTAGTATAAGATCATGCAATTCAAGAGTGAAATCATGCAAGAAAATTCAATTAAAACCATCCACCAACACTTGGTAAAACCCTTATGCAAGATACATAAAAACTCTCCATCAAATCTCAAAATAGATCATAGATCCATAACTCAAAACATGCTTAGACAATCACACTTTTATGACACCCCAACATTATTCATATTTAAATTCATAATAAGTAAGATCCACAAGTAAATCAACTTAGAATCATGCAATTTATGTAAAAAAAAAGGAAGATTGGGCACCATGAGTGAAAGAACCCAATGGTTGAATTATGATGTTCATGCTCCAATAAGAAAGCGATTGCTGTCAGCAATTAACCTAACAGAGGTTAGGGTGGCATCCACAAGGAACATAGGGATTTACTATAGAGATCCACTACCAATCATTTCAAGCATCGATTACTAAAATATCTAAATTAGGGGGGGGGGGGGTTTCTTTATAGTTCAAGAATAAAAAATAAAAACTAAACTAACTATGCAACAAGACACTCAAATTTAGGGACAACTTAGGGATTGTGTTCCCCATGATTCATTGACTCAATTACCCTAAACAAGACAACTCTAATCGAAAATTTGCATGCCGATGGTAACTTAGGTTCTTCTAGCCCTTTTGTGAAGGTGAAGGTCGAATTTCACTATGGTGCGTGGTCGACAATCATTATGTGCCAACTAATGGTTACCTATTATCTCAATCAACCTCTCCTTGGTCAGGTTTGATTGATTAGATGAGAACACATCAATTGAATCCTGTCATTTACTTTCCTTTTCCTATTCGTCACTACCTTGGTCCGGATCGTGATAGTAGGCGGGGTTTGGTGTTGGAAACCACCAAACGACAATCAAAATGAAGGGAGATAAACAATACATGGAAAACCCCAATCAAAAAAATGCACGAAGTCTAGGTTATTTCAAGTCAACTACTCATGGTTCCCACAACCCCAAGTTGTGGGTGCTTAGCTACTCATGGCTAAGGCAAAAGCAATAACAATACAAATAGAAGACATAGTTAAGAGTTTTACCCAAAACAATGAAGAACAAGAACACCACAAGTTGCAAACCAAGCTTGGATTAATAGAAGATGAGTAAAATGTGAGTTTTGCAATCCCCAAAAGTGGGTCTTCAAATTAAAAAGGAGAATCTACAATAAACCCTCAAAAGCTCTAAGAATATTCAAGTAAGAATATTCAAACTGTTCTATGCTAAATTCAATGTCTCCGCTCTCCCTCTAAAAAGCACCTATCATAATGTATTTATAGTATTTACAATTTAAACTAAAAAAATTAAATAGAAAATACAGCTGGCAACAGGTACATAGTACAGGTACGACTCGTAGGGTGACCTACGAGTCGTGATCGAGGTCTCGTATTAGGCACCGCACTTTGCATTTTGAACTTGACTGTTATGACCCATTGGTACGAGTCGTTGCTTGGGCTACGACTCGTATACTCCTCTCGTAGTCTAGGCCTTCAGTTCTTGGTCCAAACTTTTAGCTCTCTTTTCCTTGCTACAAACCCACCTATGTGAGTTATAGTGAGACCTATGACTCATTGAGTGGCCTTGTAGCCTGACCTCCACTTAGCAAATTTCTGAGTTTTGCTCACTGTTTCTAACTACGAGATCACCCTACGACTCGTAGCTTGGGCTACGACTCATAGGGCAGCTCGTATGTTCTACACTACAGCAAAATCAGTAATTTTCTCCCAAAATCATGCCAACCTATCTTTTCTGCAATAACAACATAAAAACACATAAAAACCATAAAAAGTCACATTAAGAACTCGAAAAATCCCTTATTTTAGCCATCAAATGAGCTATATTTTGAAGCACGTCAACACCCTCAACTTAGAACTGTTGGTTGTCCTTAAGTGATGACTTGATCTAAACAGACAATGAGGAACACATAGTAGCTATTCTAATGGCATATACCTCCTTTAACTATAATTCAGGTATCCGACTCTTGCTTTTAAAACCTAATTGCAAAGCTACTATCCAAACCAAAACATAAATATGTATCCGACAATCCAACTGTGACAACTGAAGGAGTATTAGGAATCTACAATCACTAAATTAGTCATATGCTAATTATGCAGTGCAAATGCCCTCACAGAAAAGAAGTCCCTCTTCCTCACTCAAAGTGTATTAGAAATTAGGGACTTGCAAGCATTTCACTCTCACAAGTGAAATTCATGTAAAATGACTAACACCGTAGGCTTGCCTTTATACTAAATTCCAGACTGATGACAAAGTGAATTCGGATCACTTTAGGACTTCGTGGCTTGTAACATAGGCTCATGGCGCTTTGGTATGGCATTTTAGGCTAGTAGTGACTAAAAGCTATCCTTGAACCATGTTTTTCACCACTCTTACCTCCATAACTCAACCATTTTCATTGAATCCATCCTTATTCTTCCTTTTCAAGCTTTTCTCGGGTGTTTTCTTTCTCTTTTTCAGCTATGCTTCATTCTTAAAGTCATTATTGCATTCTTCTTCAATCCAAGACAACTCTTCTTTTCTTTTCTTGTCTTTCACTCGGCACATGACTTCCTCATTTCTTTCTTTCTTTCCCAATTAAGCACCTCATTTTAATTACTTTACCACAACAAGGGCCACCCTCAACTTAGTCTTTTAGCCTGAGGTGAAGCAACAATATCTATTTCCTATACCAGGGCCACTATTCGTAGCCACCCTGAACTTAGTTTTTTAGCCTCAATCAAGGTTCACATGTTCAAGGATAGACCAGGGCCAATATTAAGGTATTTCATAAAACAAGTCTAGGTTAGCTAGGTGTCAAGAAAGAATAGGTACCTGAAAAGCTCAAACAATTGGAACAAACGATAAACTATCACATTTGGTAGGTTATTTAGGCAAAAGTGGACTTTACTACAGAACAATCGCCTAAGATACTTTCCCAATCCGACAAAATCACCAGTACAATCTTAGAGTAATAGGGGAAGTTCTGAGTCCATACATAATACATGAATGCGTCAAGATAAGCTCACACACCCATGACATCACATACATAATCAAGTATAGAGTAATAGGTCATGCTTCAAGTGTCAACTTGCCTTGTCATTATCAGAACAAACGTTACCAAATAATCACATCCATGATTTCACTAATAACCAACAATCTCAAAATTTTTGAGGGTACCGAACTTTTAAAACATTCAAAAAACATTTATAGACTATATATATATATATATATATGCCAAAAGATCATAACCACTATATATTTACAAATTATCTACACTACCTAAACATGTCAGTTCAGCAGAAATTAAAACATACACAAGGAAAAAGAAGTACGACAAGAACATCTTGGGATCAAAATAGGGGAAGTTATGGACTTGAGATTACTCAGACTCACCCTAATACATAACTTCCCACACCCCACCAAAATAGAATACTTTGTTCTCAAAGTAAAAACACATGTTAAAAC
>JAPFFP010100050.1:0-19822 GCA_026153255.1 Solanum medicagineum | reverse complement strand
AGGTAAGCCTGTTATAAAGTCCATGTTAATCATCTCCCATTTCCATTCTTGAATCTCTATGTTCTGGGCTACACCACAAGGCCTATGGTGCTCAACTTTAACTTGTTGGCAATTTGGGCATCTAGACACGAACTCTGTAATGTCCTTCTTCATACCCTCCCACCAATAGACTTCTCGCAAATCCCTATACATCTTTGTTGCACCAGGGTGGATAGAGTATCTGGCATTATGAGCCTTAGCCAAGATCCTATTTCTAAGGTCGTCAACACTTGGCACACACAATCTTCCTTGGTATCTCAAGACACCATCTCCCCCTTTTGAGAACACTAATACTTTCTGCTTCTGAATATTTTCTTTCAACTGGAGAAGAATGGGGTCCCTTTCTTATTTTTCTTTCACTTCTACCACCAAGGATGACTCTGACCCATTTCTGACAATGGCCCCACCTTCGTCAGAATCTTCAATCTGCACCCCCAAATGGGCTAGTATATGAACCTCCTTAGCTAACTCATTCCTTTCAACCTCAATATGAGTTGTGCTTCCCATGGTCACCCTGCTAAGAGCATTAGCAACTACATTAGCTTTACCTGGATGATAGAGGATACTCATATCATATTCTTTTAGCAGCTTTAACCACCTACTCTGTCTCAAATACAGCTCCTTCTGACCAAACACATACTGCAAACTCTTGTGGTCCGTGAATACATCCATGTTGCCACCATATAGATAGTTTCTCTAATTTTTTCAGAGCAAATACCACCGCAGTAAGCTCAAGATCATGAGTTAGGTAATTCTTTTAAATAATCTTGAGTTGTCTAGAGGCATAAGCTATCACCTTGCCTCTCTACATTAATACACAACCCAAGCCAACTCTGGAAGCATCACAATATACCTCAAAATCATAAACTCCATCTAGTAGGGATAAGACTGGGCCTGTGATCAGCCTAGTTTTCAACTCTTGGAAACTCTTCTCACAAGCTTTCGACCACTCTTCTTCTAAGTAAGCTTAGTCAAGGGAGCTGAGAGAGAAGAAAACCCTTCTACGAATGGTCTGTAGTAACCCGCCAAGCCCAAGAAACTACTTATCACAGTGGGAGTTGTGTGCCTTGGCCAATTCTTTACTACCTCTATATTTTGGAAATAACCTGGATAACTTCACCAGACACAATATGCCCCAGAAACACCACAGATGCCAACCAGATCTCACACTTAGAAAATTTAACATATACTTGTTGATCCTTAAGGGTCTGGAGGATAACTCTAAGATGGTTTGCATGCTCCTCCTTATTACAAGAGTATACCAGGATATCATCTATGAACACAATAACGAACATATCTAGGTACGACCTCAACACCCTGTTCATAAGATCCATGAAAGCTGCAGGTACATTTGTCAGCCCAAAGGACATGACCAAAAACTCATAATGACCATAGCGGGTTTTGAAAGCTTTCTTAGGAATGTCTCTCTCTCTAACTTTAAGCTGATGATACCTAGATCTTTGATCTATCTTGGAAATATAGGTAGCACCCTGAAATTGGTCGAATAAGTCATCAATTTTGGGAAAAGGATTCTCAATGGTGACCTTGTTCAACTGAGGGTAATCTATGCACATCCGTAGAGAACCATCCTTTTTACACACAAAAAAAGAACTGGAGCAGCCCACGGTGAGATGCTTGGTCTAATGAAACCCTTATATAAGAGAACCTTCAGCTGCAAATTTAACTCTTTTAACTCTAAATGAGCCATTTGGTATGGAGGGATAGATATAGGTTAACTATCTGGAAGAGTGTCTATCCCAAAGTCTATCTCCCTATCAGGAAAGACCCCGAGAAGATCCTCCAGAAAAACTTCTGGGAAGTCATTCACAACTGGGACAGACTGAATAGATGGTGCCTCGGCACGAGAATCCTGAACTCTGACTAGATGGTATATATACCCCTTGGAAATTAACCTTCTGGATTTGAGATATGAGACAAACTGACCCTTAGGAAAAATTGAGCTACCTCTCCACTCTAAGACTGGTTTGTTAGGAAACTGAAACTTGACTACTCTAGTTCTGCAATCTATGGAGGCATACCCAGCATAAAGCCAATCCATGCCTAGGATGATATCAAACTCTACCATGTCTAACTCCACCAAATCAGCTACAATAGTATTCTTCAAAGGTTCAAGAAGGCATTTTGGTTTGACCCCAAACTTCACAGCTACATATGGGGTTACAAAATACAATGTGGCCTCTTAGTCTAATAATGCATAGATATCATAAGTAAAGATTTTGAGCATACCCGTAACCACATCTGGTGAGTTCTCCTGCTCCTGTCTGGTGCCCATGGCATACAAGCAGTTTGCGCCCCCGCTTGTCCCTGTTGTAGTACCCCTATGAGGTGGCTTACCCTCCGGTGCTGAAGAGACTGTCTGTGATCTGGTATCTCTCATAGTCTGTTTCCCCAGGGCCATCCTTCAAGAAGTTCCCTACCTAACCATATTTGAAGCAACATTCGTGCCCATAAGGCACTCTCCAAGATAAGACCTACCACACTTACCATAAGTAGGATAACGGTTTGATCCTTGAGCTACGCTACCCTGTGACTGGCTGCCCGGGAACCTGCGATGCTGTGATCCCTACTCATTCCTGACTCTCGATGCAGTGCACTAGCGGATGAAGGTGCTGGTCTGGCTGTCTTAGGCTGGAAAGATGAGTGACCTCCACCCCCAGTCCCTCTCTTGCCTGTCTCCTGGCCTGATGTCTTAGCCCTCTTGCTCCTAAACTCTTCCCTATCCTGCATCTTCTCCTCCTCTACCTGCTGCACATATTTCATCAAGCGGGCTATATCCATATCCCCAATCAGCATCATATTCCTGCCCTCTCCCTTAGTCATTAGAGAGAGCCCTGACACAAAAAGATTCATCCTAGTGCGCATATCTGCCACCATAGCTAGAGTGTAATGGGATAGCTGAGTAAACTTGAGGCTGTACTCTTGTACACTTATATTTTCCTGCTTCAAATTCAGAAATTCCCTTACCTTAGCCTACCTCATCTCCCTGTGAAAGTATTGTCCCAAAAAAGCCTCCTCAAACACTGCCCTCTAGCGCCCCATCTGCCCTGCTTCCTCTCCACTGGTCAAACCAGAGTCTGGCTACCCCTTAGAGCTGGTAGGCAGCTAGCTCAACTCACTCAGTATCACCAATATGTATAACCTGAAACACCTTCTAAAGCTCCTCAATAAAATTTTCAGGATCCTCTTTCACATTAGACCCCATGAACTCTGGTAGGTTCATCCTTGGGAACTCACAAACTCTGGCGGTATCCGACCCGTCATTCCTACCATCTCCCTGGCGACCTCCCTGAGTAGTGACCGCCTGAGGCAAAGTCTGGAAGGCCTGGCGAAGCTCAGCATTGGAGATGTCTGCATGTTGTGGCTGCTCCACAAGAACAGTTGGGCCTCTAGGTTCTTCAGGGATTCGGCCAGGCTGGTTTACATTTCTCTTGGATGGGTGTCATCTGCCCCTTACTGGTCCGTTAGCTCTGCGTGGAGGCATGATTTGGAAAAAACGGCGTGAACACACGAGTTAGAAGGGACTTCACATAGATATACTCTGAAGCACGTGACAAAGAATAGCAATCAATCATGACACTTCCTAATGTCCCGTAGCCTCCCTATTATAGATGTGGCGCACTTCACACCCATAATACGGACTCTACTTGACACGATTCCATGGACTCCCTAGGACTCTCGAACTCTGTGCTCTGATACCAAGTTTGTCACGCCCCAAGCCTACACCTTGGACGTGGCCGGCACTCAGAAACCATTTCTGGTCTTAAGCGAACCACTTGGCCTGGCTGCTTACTCAGCGAAAGACTTAAACAATAGTGGAAAAGGGTTGTGAAAGCAACAAACTAAACAAGGATGATCTGCATAAACAAATGTAACAGTACACAAGTAACAACTGAAATAACTAAAGCTAGAATACTGTCTCATAGTCTATGGAACCTCTACTATAACTATCTGAAAGGACTACTGGGACAGGCCCCAAGTAGCCGAAACTGAAAGAAAGACTGAAATAAAATAAAAGAAACCAAAGAGCCTCGGACTGACAGGAAGCCTCACCATTGTCTGGAAGCTGTCTAGTTCTCAACGGAGCGGCTGCTGAGGAACTCTGTCACCTGCATCTGTATCATAAAATGATGCAGGTCTTAAGGACGTCAGTATGTGAAATGTACGGTAAGTAAGATGGCCTAAACAGTAACTCAGATTGCCATAATATTTCTCTAAAGACATAAATATAACTCAAACTAAAATAGCAATAATAATAAATACTTTGTATGCTGAAAGTAACATGCTAAAAACTGGTAAGTAAAACATATTTTCTTAGCTTGGGGAGTTTCTCTAACCGACAACCACCACTATGGGCTTCATGGTGATACAGTGTCTTGTCCACGCTGCCAGAGCCGTCCCATACTTTGTCGGGGTAGGGGATGAAGAACTAGGGGAGTGGATCCATCCCAAAATTGGGCCATCTCAATGGCTAATAAGGAAGGTGTCGTGGTACAATCCTATCCTATGTTGGCTACATAGTTTAAGATTTTGAGTAATTAATTCTACTCTCACCCATATCGGTGCTCAATACTACTCACAAAATTATCTTTATATAGCTCATACTTAAGGATCATAAATTCTTGAAATCTAATTTCTGGAGGACTTAGCCCAACTTACTACTTAGCTTTCTCATCTGGATTCCTTAACTTGACTGAAACTAATATCAACTTAAGTGATTCAAAACAGGCTAGGTTACTTAGCTAATATGCAAGAACCAATTCTAAAAATGTACTTCTTGAACTTAGCTTAAATGGTACTCATACTAGTCTCTCTTTTCTTGAAATAGTAACAAGATTTTCAAGAAACCTCAACAACAATAAATCTTGTTCATATATGAGTGTCAATTTGATAACAATACCTTAGATGAATCATATAGAAATTAAGAATCATAATATACATCAAGAATCTATACGTACCATGGGAACTAACATACTTCACAAAATTACAGGGATTTAGTCTCAACTAACACTTGACAGTTCCTGGGTGAAACTAACTTGCATTTTTAAAGATATTCTCAAAAATAATAGTTTTAAGGTGGTCTTACATACCGGGCAAAGAATTCTTGGAGAATTGAACGAAGTTTTTGGAAGGCCCTAACCGTTCTTGATCTTACACTTGAAGTTTCTAGGGAGAGTTTTCTTGTTTTGAACAAGCGAATGAATAAAATAAGCACTTTTGGACTTAAATTCATCTTAAACTGACTAGTTTAGGATTATGAAGTGTGGAAAAGGTCAAAACTACCCCTCCCCGTTAAAAGAAGAAAGACGGGTTCAATTTACACTAGTGCGCGTCGCGCACTAGTGTTAGATTCCAGCTTTTTGTAAAATTCCAGATTTCGTGAATTTCAGAAAAAACCAAAGTGTGGTTCCACGTCCCCAGTGCATCGCAGAAGGGGCGCGGAAACCTCACTGTTTTACATTTTTTTGGAAAAAACAATTTGACTCGGTCGCGTTAAAATCGAGTCGAGACCATTTTCCGACTCAGTTTTTCGCACTGATCGCAAATCTGGTCTCGGATTGGCAAACGAAGCATCAAAAGACGTGTTACGCGCAAGGTCAATTCTAGAAGTATTTTGGTCTTTTCATGGGGGTGTCACACAAAATCTCAAATTGTGTATACCATGTAAGCTAAACTCTCGATAATGATGAATTCAATGTATATCAAAATATAAAAAGTTAAGTAACTTAAATTTAATCTTAAAAATAAAAGAGAAGAAACTTAGTTATTTATGACATAATAACATTAAATTTTTTTAGTCATAGTTAAATTGGTGAAAAGTAACTCAAATACAATAGAAAAAATAGAAAAAGTCATAGGTGTGAGGGTGTGAAGATAATATTTTGAAATAATTTTAATTATGAAAATGAAGCATTTAGATAATACACATATTATTGTTCATAAATTTTAAATTAAAGAGATGTAAATAAGAGAATAATTTTCTTTTAAAAAAAAGTTACGAGTAAACAAAATAAGTATATCTATTTATACTACTAAGAAAAGCTCTTGGTAATATTAAATCAAGTGGTAATTAAATAAAAATCAACTTTGACAATCTTATAACTTTAAATAATGAATAATCTAATAAAAAAATTTAAAACATAAAAGTTATTTGATGATTATTGCCACGCCCCGAGCCTACACCATGGACGTGGTCGGCACTTGGAAGCTATTTCTGGTCCCAAGAGAACCACTTGGCCTGGCTACTTACTCAGCGAAAGACTTAAACATTAGTGGAAAAGACCGTAAGAGTAACAACTAAGCAAGAATGATTTGCATAAACTGAATGTGAAAGTCCACAAGCAATAACTGAATAACTAGAACTAAAATACTGACGCATAATCTATGGAATCTCTACTGGAACTGTCTGAAAGGACTATTGGGACAGGCCCCAAGTAGCTAGAACTAAAATAAATGTTGAATTAAAATATAATAACTCAAGACCCCCTAAATGAGAAGAGGCCTCACCACAAGACTGGAAGCTATCAAGTTCTCAATGAAGCGGCTGCTGAGGAACTCTTTCACCTGCGTCTGCATCATAAAATGATGCAGGTCCTAAGGATGTCAGTACGTGGAATGTACGCTATGTAAGATGGCAAAAACAGTAACTCAGGATAACATAACATTTCGCAAAAAGGATATAAACATAACTCATAATAAAGTAACAATAATAATAAATACTTTATATGCTGAAAGTAACATGCTGAAAACTGGTAAGTAAAACATAATCTCTTAGCTTGGGGAGTTTCTCTAACTGACAATCACCACTATGAGCTTCGTGGTGATACAACATCTTTCCCATGCTATCAGAGCCGTCCTGTACTTTGCGGGGGTAGGGAACGAAAAACTAGGGGAGTGGATCCATCCCAAAACTGGGCCATCTTAGTAGCTAATGAGGAAGGTACCTTCGTACAATCCTATCCTGTGCTGGCTACATATTTTATGAGTTCAAGTAATTAATTCTACTCTCACTCATATCGGTGCTCAATACTACTCCCAATACACTTTTATATAGCTCATACTTAAAGACTTGAAATTCTTAAAATCTAATTTCTCGGGAACTTAGCCCATCTTACTACTTAGCTTTGTCAATTGAATTCTTTAACTTGACGAAAAACTAATGTCTTCTCACATATTCTTTAACATATAAGTTACTCAGCTATCATGCCCAAAATAGTTCAAAAGAAAGATTATTTAAGTCATCTCAAATCTATAGGCTTTATGGGTGTTCATGAAACCCACATGAAATTTATAGGAACTCTTTCTTAACTGTAAATCTTGGTGTCAATACTTTGTATAACAAGTAAAGAGTCAAGAATCATCATAATTTATCAAGAAGTATACGTACAAATTGAAAATTCAGGCGTGATGGCACTCGTCTTATCCCACCAAGACAAGTCAGCCTACAACCCAACTATAACATTAAAAATATAGAATTATAATAAAAATAAAAGTTCAATTATGGATAATAAGTCAACTTAATGAAAATCCCCCAAAATCTGGTTGTCACGTGCACAAGCTTCTAATGTATTACAATAGATTCGAAAAGAAACGCAAGTATCAAATAATATTGTCTCTAGAATAGAACAAAATCATAAACAGGAGTAAGAAGTCAGCTGGGATAGTAAATAGCTACCTCTCACAATCTCCACAGGAACCTCAAACAAGGAAGAGTGGAAAGTATCATGACAATTTGGGCTCGCAACCTACAAAACTGTTGTAGCAAGGGGGTGAGTACCAAACACACTGTACTCAGCAAGTGAACTACTAAACACAAAATTAAGTAATATAGAATTCAAGTACCCCCAACACTCCAACCAAACCCCCACAACTACAACCTGCATAAAATCAGTCCAGCATAACAGTTCACAATGTACATAGCAGATAACTCAATAACCACAACAACTATTATATACCAACAAGACCAGGGATCAAGTGCATCTATCCCAAGTTTCACAAAACACTCACACGTTTATAAATGATAATGAGATGTAATGCAATGCAATGCAACGTCACGTAGAATGATGCATGTCTGTCCTAGTGATACACATTCGTCTGATCATAAACATGCCTCAGTCAGAACTTATGGGGGCCACATATGGACCACGTTTCTGTCATGGCGTATGACACGATCCTCGAATCATAGTATCTATCGCGGCGTGTGACACGTCCCTCGAATCATAGTAACCGTAGCGGCGTGCGACACGACCCTCAAATCATAGTATCCGTCGAATGATGCATGTCTGTCCTAGTGATACACATCCGCTGATCATAAACATGCCTCAGTCAGAACCCATGGGGGCCACATATGGACCATGTATCTGTCGGGGCGTATGACACGACCCTCGAATCATAGTATCCGTCACGGCGTGCGACACGTCCCTCGAATCATAGTTACCATTGCGGCTTGCGACACGACCCTCAAATCATAGTATCCATCGCAGCGTGTGACACGTCCCTCGAATCATAGTATATCCTCTTTAATTCTCATTCTTTTTCACTAGCTGGAACCATTTCCCTTCGGCTTTGCATTTCTTTTCTTGGATCATCCAGCAAACACATAGTAAATGCACAATAATCATGTTCATGGAGATAAAATATCCAAGATGCCCATACAAATTTATAAATCTCAAAATCAAGAATGGGTATCTCAATACCATAAATGTTGCCATATCCTTAATCTCAATACCGTCACAACCTTAACAACATTCATATCTAAAAGCAAGTATCACTTCAATATTCAATAACAAATAATCACTATTTCACATATAATAAACCTCCATCATTAATTCACAAGTCAAATATCAGCATATGGTAATTACGCAATTCAAAATGTTTCAATCAAAGCCTATATAAATCATTCTCAATACTTCACACAAGAAACACAAGATTCTATATACTTAATAAAGGTTAAGAAATTCACTTGCCTTATATAAAGTCTCGAATCACGTCAATTCTGAAACTTTTCTCTTTCTATGACACTTCAATTCACCAAAATCTATTCAAACATAGCATCATAATTATATAGTGAATCTAACGACACTAAAATCAATTAATTCGGTTAAAAGGGTAAAATGGTCCAAAACTTTTATCACCGGAAAATATCATCGGGATCTGGAAATTTATACATGAAAATATTCTCCAAGTGATAAGGAATTCAATGGCAAAAATCATTTCAAAAATGGAGCTAATATGAGGAAGAAATCGCATGTTAAAATTTTCAAAATATATTAAAAACGCAGTAGCAAGATCACGAACTTTACCTCAAACAAAGCACCAAAATCAATTTCTGAAACTCCCACGATGTTCTACTTGGAAAAATATACAATTTAGCCTTTTGAATTGCTCAAATCCGATCAAAATTGAAAGAGAAATCGTTGGTTGAAGTTTGGGGAATGCTTGCGATCTTCTCTTCTCTTTCTTGGAGAAAATCCTCAATCTTTGTAGTTCTTTTAAAGTGAAAGAACTTGGAAGGAATTTATTAAAGGAATTATCTTTGATTCTTGAATTCTTGACTTAGACTCTTTAGAGTTCTTGATGAAGAATCATAATTCTTGAAGAAGAAGAGTCAAGAAATCCTTTCTTGGGATTCTTGAATTTGTTTTCTTGAAACCCTAGGTTATGATTTCAAAACCTATTAGAGCTTCATGAATAGATGAAGAAATTCAGGTTGGGTAGATTGAAATTCATGAAGAATAACTTACCTTCAGGAGGAATCTTGGAAGCTAATCCTAACTTGATGATTTTCTTGATGATTCTTGAGTATTTATATTTATGAGAGAAGGGAGAGGGTTTTGATCATGAAAACTGATGTTTTATATGTTTTGGGACCATAAATAGACCCCCAAAGGTTTTAAGATAAAAATACTATCAAATTATAAAGAAACAACGTCATTAACCCATCCAGTGAGGGTTCGCGATGCGCTCCGGGCGGGGACTTTCGGACAACTCTGCACCTCTCCATTAAAATGGTTATAACTTTCTACTTCGAACTCCGATTAATGAAAAATTAGATGCGTTGGAAAGATAATTCGATTATCTTAAATATGATATATTATAGGTCATATAACACATTATACTTTAGGAGATATGATCATTTAAAATTGACCCTTCTATCGACTCATACGAAAACTTAGTTGCTAGAAATTCTTTGGACTTGGCTTGATGTAAAAGATCCCTTATGACTCTAAATCACATCTAATATACTTTAAATACTTAAGGATTAATCCTAGCATATATAACCTAAAAGTCACTGGTCCACTTACCTTTTATAAAATCTTACATTAGAACTCAAACGCTAAGAAAGTTTTTAGCTTAGCTTCGTACTAGAGGGTTCGTGTGACCTTAGATCTTCTCCAATCCTATTCCCACATTAAGAATTTGACTTTAACACTTACACTCAAATAAGAATCATTAACTAAAATGCTATATCCTATGAAGAATGGCTCAGTCTTAGCTTAAATAAATTTGGGGTGTTACAGAAAGTGAAAAGAATTTTTCTCCACAGAACTCCCAAATATGAAGAATCAATTCGTAATTTGTTTGAAAATTTTTGATGATTTTAATAAAAATGGGTGACTTGGAGATTTTTTTGAAGGGTTTGATTTCAGTAGGACACAAAATTAAATGGGTTTGGGTGATTTGTTGTAATGATCCTCCAGGTTATTTCTGTGGTTCCGCGAATATTTTATCAGTTTGAGAATTTGAATAGCAACCTCAGGCTAGTTATGACTTATTGACACTGATTGTTCAGTCGTAGGGTGAATCGTTATAATCTCTCGTTTAACTTGAAAAGTTATTTAATTATCAAACAATTCACCCAACGACCAAACAATTAGTGTCAATAAGTCACAACTAACCTGAGTTTGCTATTCAAGTTCTCAAACAGATAAAATATTCATGGAACCACAGAAATAACCTGGAGGTTCATTACAACAAATCACCCAAACCCATTTAATTTTGATTCTTACTGAAATCAAATCCTTCAGAAAAATCTCCAAATACGAGAGATTATGATCGTAAAATGAATTTTTGGGTAAAGTCCTAGTAAATGAGCTCAGAGTGAAATTTAGACGGTTCCATCAGCTCCAAAATGGCCAAAAAAGGTTAGGAGCATGTTCGGTGTAATTATATCGAGTTTTGCAAAATTAGCCGCCGAAACAGGTCAATAATTGACTTTAGTCAACGTCCTTGGTAGACATGCTCCAAATGGAAATTTTGATAGTACTGTTGGATCCAGAACATTGAGTTTGGTCTAGGAGGACCTTTCGTTCATTCTTTGGGCCTTCTAGGTATATTTTGGCCCTTTCGGTAAACTTTGATATTGGGAAATGGGACCCATATTGGGATAAAATGACCTCCTATGAATTTCGACTACACCGTTGAGTCCGGAATGTTGTTTTCGATCAGATTTCATATATGGATTGTAACTTTTTGGACTTCGAATGAGGTCAGAGCATCGAAATTAAGTTTGAGTGATGTCTGAAAGTTAAAAGCGGCGCAAGCGACATGGCCCAATCTCATTTCGCCATGTGTCAGGTGGTTTGGATTAAAAAGAAAAAGAAAAAGAGAAAAAGGGATATATATGGTTTTCTTTCCAGAACGTACGAAGGAAAAGGCTAAACTTTAGATCGCAATTTCTCTATCATTTTTTATCCAATTTGGGTGATTCAAAAGGCTAAGTTGTGTATTTGTTTGACGAGAACATTGTGGAAGTGTCAGAAATTGATTTCGGTGCATCTTTTGAGGTAAAAATTGATGTTTCGCTGTTTTATATTGATTCTATTTTTGAAAACTTCGATATGTGATTTCTTATCAGTTTTGAGTCAGAATTTGGTAAAATTTGGGACTAAATTGTACTACTTTTTGAGACCTACATCATGGTATATTTGGATTCTGTTAAATTGAATGTATTTTTAAGGAAATTTTGATAAGAAATGTAGTGTGGTTTTTGGGTTGTTTCTGATTGTTTTGAGTCTCATCATGAGCTCACTTTTTTTGCTATAGACTCGGGGTGATGTAAGGATCATTTTATAAGGGTTGGTTTGATATTTTTTTCATGGGCTCCATTTTCTCCGTTTTAGTCGCAATTGACCTATTCTCCATGTCTTGAGATATTGTAGTCAAAATAGCCATGCTTATATTGTGATTCATATTTTAAAAGTTGAGCAGCTTTTAGAAGTGGCCAAATGGGGTAAAACTCGCGTGGACTACTCCGAAGCGCGTGATTCACCTTTTCAGGTAGGCTAGGCTTTTCTTACCTCTAGATTGAGCTGAAATACTGGTATACTGAAGTTGTTTGTGGTTGGAAGTCCTGAATAAGATATAAATATATATGTCATGAGACTGATTGTTAGTTATATTTTCTGCTATGTATTTTAATATTGTTGTCATGATTTGTTAACACGTCTTCCTGGATAGTCGTTATACTTAGCATATGGGGCAACTACAGTTATTTTGGGATACTTGTGGTTGTTATGGACTGTACTAGCTGTGACCACTATAATAGCTGCATTCTAACACTGTTGAACTACGAAAAGGCCTAGTAAAAGCTGGATATGGGCGAATGCTGAGATAGGTATGTATTCTGGCTTAACTCCTATCTGTATGAATCTGTAGCCTGATGCTACTGAGATATGCTGGTTGTGAAACTATTGTTGGTTATATGCCATACTGGGATTGACTCTGGTACAGATATGATTCCGATGAGCTAATTTTTTTGGGATACCTATGATACAGCCGTACATTGGACTGACTCTGGTATAGATATGACGCTACTGGACTTGGTTGCTCTGGATACTTGTGATATACTGAAACGACCCCAAAAAGTGCCTAAAAACATGCCTCTGAAGTGCCCGGAATCTTATTTTTCATATATCTCAAAATTCGTGCATTATTGTGACACCTTATAGCTTTGTGCTCTTATGTATCTATGTTTCAAGCCTCATTTGGTTAGTTTGGGGGTGTATTAGGTTCATGGGAGACTCCTAGTACCTAGGCGAGTTCAAGACTTCCCTAAGTTGAATTTTCGGTGATGGTACCTAGGCGAGTTCAAGACTTCCCTAAGTTGAATTTTCGGTGATGGTTCATGCAAGGGTCAATTTTAAACAATCATAACTTTTAGCACATTTGGAACTGGTGGCCCATAACAAGTCAAATGAAAGCCCTTTGAGTTAGTTTTCCAACACACTTGGTTTCACCTCATTAAGTGTTCAGAGTCAAAAGTTATGGCCATTTTACTAAAGATTGTTAGTGTAGAGTTGCACTACAAGCCCACTGTTACGAGTCGTAGGTCGAGGTACGACTCGTAGGTTAGGATCGTAGAAATTTCTAGAGACTCCAAAAGTGAGCCTAGGCTCATGTGAAGGGTCTTACGAGTCGTAGTGTTACCTACGGGTCGTAACGGGGCCCGTAACAGCCATTATACAGCTTTTTAGGAAGGGCTATTTTGGTCCTTTCCCACCCTTTCTAGGCTCTAGATTGACGTTTTTATGCTCATTCAAGGTCCCAAAACACTTAAGTTCTTCATTGTATTAATAAAATACTCTCTCAAACACTTACACCAATATTTCACTCCAAAGTCAAGTGACCAAATCTCTTCGAGATCTTAAGGAATTCTTCCAAGCTTCAAGTTCTCACCTCTATCTTCACCAAGAAATTCTCTAAAGCTAAGGTATGTGGTGTTGAACCATTAGGTCCTTCCACCCATAGTGCCTAAACCCTCTTTTTACTGATATTGCATAATTTAAAGTATATTTCACATGTGGGTCTTATATATTGAGAAATTTAATGCACAGTGATTTATGTTCATAAAAGTATGGTTGTTTTAGCATGTTTTGAGCTTTAGATGTTGGATCTAATGTTGAATTTGATGAGGATTTTGATGTGAATGTATTGGGGGTGTTGCAATGTGTTGATTGATGGTTTCACAACAAATTTTCTTGCATGATTTCATCTCTTAATTGCATGGTCTTTTACCCCCATTACACACCCCCAAGGTGTTTGATAAAATGTCTGGTTATGGTTTCTTGAGGAAATGAAGGTCCAAAGCATGAGATATGATATGAATGATGTTATGATGATAAAATGAGCTTATGTATATGATTATTCCTATATGAAGTGTTGCATTAGAGCATATCATAAATTCTATATAAACTGATGCATTAGGCCATGCCTAATCCGGGGGGACAAGATCCCGGGTAACCTATCGAGGGGTTAGTACCTTGGTAACCGAGGCGGGGTTAGTACTCACCAACCAAGTGAAGGGTTTGTACTTCGCCACCTGGATGATAGGTGTGAATGACATTAACCATGTGAGGGGTGTGTACCTCACCACCTAGGGTGATGGGGTGTGACCATCACCATCTTAGCCCAACACAAGGTCGGATAGCTTGCTTTGTCTCATCTTCACATATGATATCCTATATGAGCATGAGTTACTTAAGCATTTTTTACTTATGCATTGATCATACATGTCATATTGCTATATTATGCCTATTGCCTATCGTTATGCCTTTTGGATTATGATGCTTATCTCTTGCTGCATTGCATCCCACATACTTAATACATTCAAACGTACTAACACATACTCTTGCCTACATGATATCACCATGTAGGAAACGGTGCCAAATTGATCTTCCTCCTCACCCACGCGGCTAGATCAGTGCTACTTTAAGCTAGTTGTTGAGTCCTCCATTTCGGGGACCTTAGTCTATGTTATTCCTATTATGTATTGAGACGTTCCTTTTTATGTTTTATTTTGACTATGAGGGTGAGTGCGGTAGTTTTGTCTTGGACCCGCTCTATCTATGTATTAAAGGTGTTTGTTGGACACATTATGTATCTATGTTATGATTTTGACTTTGACTCTTGATTATGATGTTTATGCGATCTACCCTTAGTCCCATTGCCCTTATTCTTACTCTTTATGTTTTTATGTGCTTCCGCAACCAATGATGTGTAATGACAAGTTAAGAGGCTTGTTTGGGATTCCTTCGGATTCCTCATTCGTCGTGTCATGTCTAGGCCCTAGGCTCGAGTCGTGACATATACCTGTTGGTTACATTTTTGGGTCTAAGCCCACGTGATTACATATTTGGGGCTAGGCCCCGCTGATTGATTTTTCTTGGGTTCGAGACCCATATTTACTCAAGGTATTTGTGATTAACCAGAATGTGGTGTATTTGGCTTTAGGTGGGCACGACCCTACATTAGTCTGTGAGTTACATACTTCTATATACAACTATTAGCCCTTGTGCATTTGTTATCCTTATCTGAGGCTAGGTTTAACTAGTGTTATCTGAGGAACGGTGCCACATGGATGTGTAGGATGGATTATGTGGTATATATATGTGTTGTAAGTGTCGTTGCCTACGTTTACTCTGGGCACGATATGACCTTGGAATTCCAAATCTGGATAGATTAGTTGAGTGAGGGACTGTTTCGATACCTCTAGCCTAGATGAAGCTCCCCATCGCTACTTGAGCTCCGATGGCTATGCCAGAGTGTCTAAGACCCAGGAGTCGCGCCCCGTGGTCCGAGTCCGGTGACCACGACCAAGATGCCAGGTGTGGGATGCCGATTCTGTGGTCCGAGCACCAGTTGATTATTCCAGGGTTCGAGGCCTAGTTGACTATTCCTGGGTTCGAGGCCTAGTTGATTATTCTTTGGTTCAAGGCCCAGTTAACTACTCCTAGGTTTCGAGGCTCGGTTGATTATTCTTTGGTTCGAGGCCCTATTGAATGTGTTACAGGGATTCTTTCTCCCGCGGGGGTACGTCCCACCGTAATATATATTGTGAGACAATCTGGCCCTGGCTGACTGTCCCGACCGGAGGCCAGGTTGGGAAGGGGGTTCGAGGTCCCATGTGACTATTAGGGTTTGAGGCCCCGTGTGATACTGGTTATAGGATGGGTGAGAAACCGGTTGATTACCTGGGATCCACACACCTATATGTTTTTTTTCTAGAAAGTATGAAGGAAAAGGCTAAACTTTGGACCGCGATTTCTCTATCATTTTTTATTTGATTTGGGTGATTCAAAAGACTAACTTGTGTATGTTTTTCGAGGATAACATCGTAGAAGTTTTAGAAATTGATTTTGGCGCATTGTCTGAGGTAAAAATTGATGTTTCGCTGCTTTATATTGATTCTATTTTTGGAAATTTCAAGATGTTATTTCTTATTCGTTTTGAGTCGGAATTTGGTAAAATTTGGGTCTAAATTTGTCACGCCTTAAGTCCCATTAAGGCGGACTGGCACCCGTCGCCAATAAGGCTTGGGAGAACCAACCTGTTTCTATGTACTTTCTATACACATTATGAGGGATTTCTTATATTCAACATACCTTTAAGAAAGTAAACAGCAATAAAAAGCCAAAAGGAAATACATATGGCTAGGCCATTAGGGCCACGTTGTCTAAGGTACGAGCCATGACCACACTTTAATTTACATAGTCTACAAAGCCTCTAGATAAGGTAAAGTATCTAATATGGGTTGGGACAGCCCCATCTCGACTAACTATATTGTACAAATATATAAACTCTAGACACACAAAGCTCCAAAGCAACCTGGAGCTTGGTAACAGCAGCTGGATGCATTGTACTCATACTGGGGAGATCTACTAGCACTTGTACCTGCAGCATGAAATGCAGGTCCCCCATAAGGGACGTCAGTACGAGATAATGTACTAAATATGTAAGGCAAGATATACTGTATATGAAGTAACAACTCAAATAAAACTATGCACTGGTGTAGGATAAGAGACCACCTTTAGTTATACTGTGGGATTATGTACTTTATGTTCTTTTTATTACTTTGCCTTTACTGTATGATCTGTGCACAACATGTACTACAAATGACTAGTTGATTAGTGGTAAATCTATATCGGGATCGGCCTTGGCTAGGCTTTTTCTTTAACCCCTTGGGCTACCCCTCGTGATAGGATCGACCCTGGCTAGGTGATTCTTCCACCCCTCGGGTTACCACCCATTAACAAGCAATATACTTTACTTTATCTTTCAATTACCTTTGAGATGGTTATTTTAGTGGTCATAATATTGGAGTTGTAGGACTGTAGATACAACATATAACATGTAAATAATCACAAAAGACAACACCATAATGAAAGGAGTAGGTTACACAAATAATGAAATTCATAGGAGGTAGAACAACACATGAACTTTATTTAGTAGAACGAACTAGTGTATCTTGGTATCCAAATATGTATGCAGGTTTGCACGTGACTATGTATGGGAGCATATGAACATGTGAAAGAGTAGAGACATGGTTGTTTGTTATGTTGGAGTAGATAAGAGCCTCTATGTACCAAGGAAGGAACTAGGTTTCATTCTAAGTAATACTAAATCGAGTAGCCTTACATACCTCGTTGTATGACCTCGCTACTACCTTGGAGTGACTGCTTTTCCCCCAAATATTTATCTACAACATATTACGCAATAATACTAGTATTAGCAGCAAAGAAACACTTCTTGGCAGCCCAATTTCATAAAAACTAACACCCGGGCAGCAAGCTTATAATTAGTGACCCAAAGGCATTCCTTCAACCTTTTCACTTATAATCGTATTTTCTAACAACCATTCTTATGTACATGTCATATACATCTTGTTTTAGACCCTTAACAGTCGTACAACAGTTCATAGGGTACAGGACATAACAATCTTGCACAACACACAAATAGGCAACATCACATTCGTATTCTCGCTATATTTCAACGTCAACAATCCCCAACCTGTTTCAAATTTACCCAAACTATATCCAATGTTTTTACACATAAAACCAATTTTAAAATAGCCCACAAATAGTCCCGAATTAGGTGAAGGTTGTGCAATAGCAATTTCCAATTATCAACTCACAAGTTTCTTTTAAGAGTACAATTAAGATATCCTACGTAAGCCATCTTTGCAGACTGTAACAGTGGTAAAGCAGTCTGGTTACATTACTTTCAAACCAAACTTTGTTAAATACATATGTATTACTTCATAATACAGCCAACCAAGAAGAGAAAAGTCTCTTAATTAACGAGAAAAGTGTACAACAATTCTTAGGATACATGCTGTCCAAAATTTCGAGCACATGTATAATTAGCTTATTTCTCTGGTTTTTATAAACAAACCATACTAAGTGCATAAGTAGATTTACTTACCTTTAAACTGAAGGTTTAGAGATTCTTTAGGAATCTTTGTAAGGTCGTAAGACCTGTTTTTTACACTTTGAAAGAGAGCAAAGAACAACCAAAAGAGCAGATTTTTTTTTTGTCCAAGTTGAAATGGCTTTAGGGGCTGTCTTTGTCCCTTTTTAAAAGACCTCTTGTCCGACTTACTTTTGATTTCTTAGACTTAATATATTAAGTTAGTGATGTAGTTTCTTCCTCCTTTCACTTGGGCCTTAAGGGGCTCCAACTTCATGGGCCTTCTCCTGCCCATTCTTCTCTTTTCTTTTTAGTTACTTTGGCCCAATTCACCAAGTGAGTTTTGTTGTACTTGGGTCCTTTCTCTATTATTCTTGGGCTGAAAATATAGTCCTATTATGAAGCTAAGACTAGGCGAAAGTTACACCCTTAACACGGACTTTATCCATAATCGGACTTGGATAGATTCGACGTCGGGTCTCATCTCCGTCTCGCTAACAAGTTTAAGCTAAGCAAGTAGGTGACTCACCTGCTAGCTTCCTAAGTCCTACAAGCACCTCAATTCTCTCACTTTGTTTAGGGTCCTAATCTCCTCAATTTAACTTAAACCTTATTTACACTCGACCCTCGTCAGCGTTAGACATACATATCGCCCTCTAATTTGAGATTCAAGCACTTTTAAAAATTTGTGCTAATTTGAAAAGCCATGTCATGTTTCATTTGCATAGTACCAGCATTGTAAGATGTGGGGTGTTACATCTTCCCCCCCCCCTAGGAACATTCGTCCTCGAATGTTTGCACGATTGGATAGCTTAATCAAGTTTAAACCTTTGCTTACACGAACTTTTGAGAATACACTAAGTCTTCAATTACATGTGCCTATGAGGGCCCCCAATTCTGTGTGTTGGACTTCCTCTTTAGCTTCAAATAAGTATCTCATCGTGTCCTCAGTCTCCCATAATATCTCTTCTGCTTGCTGGCTTCTCCAAAGTACTTTTACTGAAGATATTTCTTTATTCCTTAGCTTCTTAACTTGACGATCCAGAATAGTAATAGGTACCTCTTCATATGTGAGATCTTTTGTAACCCGCATGTCTTCAATAGGAGTGATACGGGATGGGTCACCTATGCATTTTCGAAGCATTGAGACATGGAAAACTGGATGAACCATTGAAAGCTCTTGGGGTAGCTCTAATTCATATGCAACCTGCCCGAACATCTTAATAATTTTATATGGCCCTATGTAACGTTGGGTCAATTTTTCTTTCATACCAAACCTCATAACCCCTTTCATTGGAGACACCTTTAAAAATACCAATCCCCTACTGAGAATTCCAGTCCTCTCCTTCTAGCATCCGCATATGATTTATGGTGACTTTGGGCTGTTTCTAGCTGCTGTTGTATTACCTTAACGTTTTTTATGGCTTGTTGTACTAGATCTGGCCCAAGCAAGGTGGTTTCACTCACTTCAAACCATCCAATTGGCGATCTATATTTTCTTCCATACAAAGCTTCATAAGGTGCCATCTTGATACTCGAGTGGTAGCTATTATTATAGGCAAATTCAATAAGTGGCAAA
>JAPFFP010099972.1:0-19828 GCA_026153255.1 Solanum medicagineum | reverse complement strand
CTCATAGTCCCCTCTCAACTTTACGTCCCTGAAACAATAGAGGGCGGCATAGTTCTGATTCCTTATAGATCATACTCGTTCCATACCTGGAAAGTATGGAATGGTTATGGCACCTTCAGCACGATTGTTGTACAACCACTGGCTCATAAGTAGTTGTTGTCAGTTAAGAGAAACTTCTAGTAAGTTCCCATATTGAGTACTCTGAGTTGAGTTGAGTTGAGACAAGTTGAGTTGAGTTCCCTTGAGTTGAATGATGAGGTTGAGTTGGTTAAGGTCACTTGTCTACTCTTTTTTCTTGTTTTAGATAGACATTTGAAATTCTAATTGAGTATGATGTTGAGTTTATATCGTTCTGTGTTATTCTACCTATTTCTATTTCATTCAGCTATTTTACATACCATACATTCCATGTACTAACACCATTCGGCGCTACATCATTTTATGATGTAGATACAGGGATTAGAGATCGTTAACAGGTTAATCGTTGAGGATCTGAGCAGTCAGTTGTGTCATGATCCAAGCCCCCAAGGCTAAGGCCTAGACGTGACATGATGCATTGGGAAATCGAAAGGGACCCCAAGCAAGCCTCTTAACATATCGTTACATATTTTTGGTCGCGGAAGCAAGAAAATAACAACAAGAGCTAGTAAATAGGGATTCTCCGGGCTACCGGACAACTTTCATATCATAATCAACAAAAGTCAAGAGAGAGAGTCAAGCTCATAGCATAATACATATCGTGTCCAACAATACCTATACTACATAGATAAGAGCGGGAGCCTAGACAAGCAACCGGACTCACCCTCATAGTCAATACATACATAAAGGAAAGATAGTCTTAGAACATAGCATAAGATTATAAACATTGTCCCTGGAATGGAGGACTCACCAACAAGCTGGGGAGAAATCGTACTAACCATGTGGAGAAGAATGCTCAAATGGGGCTCCGATTCCTATATGGTGACATCATGTAGGCATATAGTATGCGTTAGTACATTTGAATGTACTAAGTATGTAGGATGCAATGCAACAAGAGAAACAACATAATCGAAATACATAAGCATAGGCAATGAGTAGCATATAACAATATGGCATGTATGGAAGATGCATGTAGTAAACCATGCTTATATAGAATGTAATACATGTGTAAGGAGTGACCAATATTAGTGCAATCCAAGGCCTACCACCTCTTTAGAGAGGCGATTAAGGTACGAACCCCTCAATTGGTTGATGAGGTACAAACCCCCCAACAAGCTTAATGAAGTACAACCCCCCCCCAACATGGTTGATGAGGTACAAATCCCCCAACATGCTTATCAAGGTACAAACCCCTCGACATGGTTGCACGACCCTACCACCACCTGAGCGAGGTGATCGAGGTACAAACCCCTCAACAAGGTCACCCGGGCCTACAACCTCCCGAGTGAGGCTTGGTCATCCCCAACACTATAGGCTTGGTCATACATATTATATATGTATATATGTATCATATACATATATTCCTTTCATCATCATAAATTCATCATGCGTTGGACCCTCAATTCCTCAAAAACTCATAACCGAACATTTTATCAAACACTTAGCAAGTGTGTAGTGCTAGTGTAAAGCCATATCATTCTAGAAAATTCAGTGTAAAACTATCAATAGATACATGGTAACACATTCAAGCAATATACATCAAAATCCTTCATCAAATCTCACAATAGATCTTAGTTTCATAGCTCAAAACATGCTAGAACAGTCACAATTTTATAAACCCCAACATAGTGTGCAGTGAAATTCATAATAATTAAGACCCATGAGAAAATCAACTTTAAATCATGCAATTTTAGGTAAAAGGAAGCTTAGGCATCATGGGTGAAAGGAACCCATTAAAGAAACCCACATACCTTAGCTTTGGAGAATAACTTGATGAAGATTGGAGATGGAGACATGAAGCTTGAATGAGAACCTTAAGATCCGGATGAGTTTTGAGACTTGAAATTAGGAGTGAAATATTTGCCTAAGTGTTTGAATGAATATTTGGGGAATGTTTTGAATAATATGAGGGTGAAATATGCCTAAGTATACGTATTCTCACGTTTGGGAACACTTAGGCCCAAGAAAAAAAAGTCTTGGACTGCACTGGAAAAACGGCACAAAAAAACACTATAGCCGGCCCCTGGAGCGTCGCCCCTAGGGCGCGAACTGCTCTCCGGAAATCGCATTTTGCGATTCTCAAATTTTGATATGGTTGATCTTAAATTAGGGTTAGAACCATTTCCTACTCAATTTGACCCCCTGATCAAGAATATAAGTGAGACTTTTGATATCACGCACGGATTTTGAGATATATGGAATTTACCATTTCAGACACTTTCGAGGCACATATTCGGGCACTTTTTTGGATCGTTTCAATACCCCCCCCCCCTTCGGGAACATTCGTCCCCGAATGTCAAAGAAACGTATATGAGAGATGCAAACATGACAATTTTAGCCCATATAAGGATGCAATAATGCACTTAAACATCATTTTAAAAATCTCAACATAAGTATAAAATCATCATAAACTTGTCAATTTAAACATGAATGTATGCAATGACATGAGGGTTGAACTTAAGACCTGAGATCATATAGAGGACTTAGATCAATACCTTAGGCTTGAGTGGAGTGGAAAAGGTAAGGATATCACTTTTGCATGTCCACTTCGGCCTCCCAAGTAGCACTTTTAACTTGTTGATTCCTCCAAAGGACCTTAAAGGAAGCCACATCCTTGTTCCTCAACCTCTTCACTTGTCTATCCAAAATCTAAACCGGAACCTCTTCATAGGTCAAATTGTCTTCAAAAACACCCACAACATCAAGAGGCACAATAGCATTTGGGTCTCCTACACATTTCCTCAACACGGATATATGAAAGACCGGATGAACCAAATCCATCTCACTAGGCAATTCCAACTCATAAGCTACCTCGCTAATCCTCCTCATTACCCTATAAGGACCCACATATCTTGGACTCAACTTGCCCTTCTTACCAAACAAACCACACCCTTCACCCAATCACTAACTTTGAATTCAAGATCCCTTCTCCTCACATCGGCATAGGCCTTTGGCGACTTCGAGCTGTCTTCAACCTTTCTCTAATCATCCTAATCTTCTCAACAACCTCAATAACCAGATGTGGTCCCAACAAAGTCACCTCACCAACCTCAAACCACCCAACCGGTGATCTATAGTCTACCATAGAGAGCTTCAGAAGGAGCCATACCGATGTTAGAATGATAGCTATTGTTATAGGCAAACTCAATCAATTGAAGATGATCATCCCAACTACCCTTAAGCACCAATACACAAGCCGTAAGCATATCTTCAAGTGTTTTGACAGCTCTTTCGGCTTGGCCATCCATTTGAGGGTGAAAGGTTGTACTAAGACCCCTTTGGAAGGACCTCCAAAAGTGTGAAGTAAATTGAGCACCATGATCCGATATGATGGACAAAGGAACCCCATGCAACCTCACCAAGTCATGAATGTACAACCTAGCATAATCTTCACTCCTATATATGGTCTTAACTGGTAGAAAATGAGCTGATTTTGTCATCATATCAACCACAACCCAAATGGAATGAAAACCCTTTTTAGTCTTCGGCAACCCAACCACAAAATCCATATTAATCACTTCCCAATTCCAAGTAGGAATCTCTATGTCTTGTGCCAGGCCACCCAAACGTTGTTGTTCGGCTTTGACTCATTGAAAATTATGACAACCGGAAATAAATTTGGCAATGTCCCTCTTCATGCCTTCCCACCAATACACATCCCTCAAATCTCTATACATTTTAGTAGAACCATGGCGAATAGAATAAGAAGAATTATGAGCCTCATCAAGAATCTTCCCTATCAAGCCATCAACACAAGGTACACACAACCCACCATGGAACCTAAGGGCACCAACTCCCCCTTAGGAGAAAACCTCCACCATCACCCTCTTTCACCAAGGCCTTCAATTCTAACAAGGAGGGATCAAGAAATTGCTTTGCTTTTACCTCATTAACCAATGAAGACTTAGAACATCAACAATAACAACACCACCATTACCAACCTCTTCCAACCTAACTCCCAATCTAGCCAACCGATGGACCTCCCTAGCCACCTCTTTATCAGCACCATCAACAGGAGCTAGGCTAACCACAGACACACTACTCAAATCATCTACCACAACATTAGCCTTACCGGATGATGATGCACAATCATATCATAATTGTTGAGAATTTCTAACCACCTTCTTTGTCTCTGAGTAAACACATATTGGAGACTCTTATGATCGGTAAACAGATCCACATGCACTCCATAAAAATAATGACGCCAAATTTTCAAGGCAAACACCACGGTGGCTAATTCAAGATCATAAGTAGGATAATTCTTTTCACGCACTTTGAGTTGCCTAGAAGCATAGGCTATCACCTTATCATTTTGCATTAGCACAGACCCCAAACCAACTCTAGAAGCATCGCAATACACAACGAACCCTTCTAGCCATTCTGGCAGAGACAAAATAAGAGCAGACACAAGCTTATCGTTCAATGTTTGGAAACTCCTTTCACACTCCTCGGTCCACACAAATTTGGCCTTCTTTTGAGTCAACTTGGTCATAGGAGAAGCAATAGAAGAGAATCCATTCACAAACTTCCGATAGTAACCCGCTAAGCCCAAGAATCTCCTAATATCCGACGGGGTCAATGGTCTAGGTCAAATTCTAATCATATCCGTCAGTTTTGGGATCCACCTTAATACCATCCCCCGAGACCACATGACCTAGGAAGGCAACCTCTTTTAACCAAAATTCACACTTCTCATACTTAGCACACAACTTCTCTTCCCTTAACATTTGTAGAACAACCCTCAAATGACCCATATGCTCTTCCTCACTATGAGAATGGATCAAAATATCAGCAACGAAGACCATAACAAACGAATCAAGGTAGGGTTTAAAGACCCTATTCATAAGATCCGTGAAGATAGTCGGTGCATTGGTCAACCGAAAGGACATCACAAAAAACTCATAATGTCCATACCTAGTCTGGAAGGTCGTCTTAGGAATATCACACTCCCTCACCTTCACTTGGTGATACCCGAACCAAAGATCAATCTTAGGGATGTGGCTAGCCCCTTGCAATTGGTTAAACAAATCATCAATTATTGGAAGAGGATATTCTTGATGGTAACACTAATGAGTTGCCGGTAGTAAATACACATTCTAAGAGGCTCATCCTTCTTCTTCACAAACAACACCGGTGCACCCCAAGATGATTGGATAGGCCTAATAAAACCCTTCTCCAACAAGTCCCTCAATTATTCCTTCAGCTCGTTTAACTCTATTAGGGCCGTACAGTAAGAGGGAAGAGAAATGGGTTGAGCATCGGGGAGGAGGTCTATACCAAAATCTATTTCCCTTTCGGGAGGAACACCAGGAAGGTCATTAGGAAAGACATCAAGAAACTCAATTAAAACTACCGACTCTATGGGAAGGACTTTGGACTCCACATCCCTAACCCTCACAAGATGATAAAGACACCCCTTAGCGATCAACTTACGGCCTTTAAAGCAAGAGATGAATCTACCGTTGACCATCACATCACTACTCTTCCCCTCAAGGACAGGTTCATTTTGGAATTGGAATTTGACCCTATGGGTTCTAATCAATAGATGCATAGTATGCGTGCAACCAATCCATCCCAAGAATGACATCAAAATCAACCATACCCAACTCAACAAGATCATAAGGCAATATTTTATGCAAGATGCAAACGGGACAATATCTAAAGACCTTTCTAGCAATAATAGATGCACCAACAGAAGTAGACACCTCATATGACTCACACAACAATTTGGGCTCAACATATAACTTTTTGGCAATAAGAGGAGCAATAAAAGAAAGAGTGGCACCCGGATCAATCAATGCATACACAACAAATTCAAATACTTTTAACATACCGATGACAACATCGAGCACCTCATCAACCCATTGCCTCCCATGCAAAGTATAAAATCGATTGTACCTTGGGCCACCATCTTGTTGGCCACCTCTCTCCAAAGGAACCGCATTAGCACCTTAAGGACGAACCTCCTTACCCTTGTTGCGATTTCGAGTGTAATCCACCACGTTATGCCCAATTTCCCCACAGCCATAACAAGCAATAGTATCCCTCAAACACGGGCTACTATAACCCTTACCACATTTTCAACACCCATCATTAGGAACCATATCCCCAACACATTGGGCCCTTGGAACATCATTGGCAACCCTCTTTTGAAATGCATGAGAAGACCCTTGGCCTTGATGCAACCAGTCGCCCTTTCGACTTTGGAATTTGCCATCAAAACGGGCCCTCTTGACCTCATGACCCCTCCTCTTCCTCAATGTTTCCTCCTCCATTTGTTCGGCATAGGTCATCAAACGAGACAAGGCCATGTCACTAATCAACATAGCGGACCAGCATACCTCACTCACCAAATCAGACACACCCATAACAAACTTGTTCATTCTAGACCTTGGGTCGGCAACCAAGTGTGGAGCATACTTTGAAAGTTGGTTAAACTTGAGGGCGTACTCCCTCACACTCATAGACCCTTGTCTCAAATTCATGAACTCTACCAATTTAGCTTACCTAAGCTCAAGAGGGAAGAACCGATTAAGAAAGGCCGCCTTGAACTCCTCCCATAGAACCACATTGTTAACCCCCTTATCCTCTTTCCAATGATTGTACCATATTTGTGATACCCCTTTAAGTTGGTAGGCCGCCAATTCACCCTTATCTTTCGACCTCATACCCATGATAGCCAATACCTTATAAACCTCATCCATGAACTCTTGAGCGTCCTCATCTACCTTAGACCCATAGAATCCGGGGGAATCATCCTCATGAAGTCTCTCACCCGAGATGTCGGTGTAGGAGTATGAGGGGCTTAGGCTCCTTGGTTGGCTTGATTAGCCACAACTTGAGCAAGCAAGGTGAGAGCATCCCAAAGCTCTCCATGAGTCGATTGCTCCTCGGGTGTGCGGGCTCTTCTTTCTCTTGTGTTGGGAATGATCTAGCATAGTAAAGAGCAATCGTTAGGGGGGAAAACCTTACTTTAACTCTATAGCACGACTTAGAAGATGAAGAAGGGAAACATTTCCTAAAACATCTCATAGCCTGTTGCTCATAGTTGTGGTGCACAACACGACCATGAACAAGACTCTGATCGACGCAGTGTGTTGGACTCCGAGGATCTAACAACCTAGTGCTTTGATACCAAGTTTGTTACGGCCCAAGCCTAGGGCCTAGACGTGACACGGCGTATGGGAAAACCTGAAGGGACCCCAAGCAAGCCTCTTAACATATCATTACATATCCTTGGTCGCAGAAGCAAGAAAACAACAACAAGAGCTAGTAAATAGGGTTAATCGGGGCTAAGAGACAGCTTTCATATCATAATCAACAGGAGTCAAGAGACAGAGCCAAACTCATAGCATAATACATATCATGTCCAACAACACCTCTACTACATAGATAAGAGCGGGGGCCAAGATAAGTAACTGGGTTCACCCTCATAGTCAATACATACATAAAGGAAAGATAGTTTTAGAACATAGCTTAAGATGATAAACATCGTCCTCGGATTGGAGGACTCACAAACAAGCTTAGGAAAAATCGTACTAGCAACATGGAGGAGGATGCTCAAGTGAGGCTCCGATTCCTACATGGTGACATCATGTAAGCATAGAGTATGCGTTAGTACGTTTGAATGTACTAAGTATGTAGGATGCAATGCAACAAGAGATAAGTAACATAATCGAAATGCATAAGCATAGGTAATGAGTAGCATATAACAATATGGCATGCATGGAAGATGCTTGTAATAAACCATGCTAATATAGAATGTAATACATGTGTAAGTAGTGACCATTATTAGTGCAATCCAAGGCCTACCACCTCCTTGGAGAGGAGATTGAGGTACGAACCCCTCAATTGGTTGATGAGGTCCAAACCCCCAACATGGTTGATGAGGTATAAACGCCCCAACATGGATGATGAGGTACAAAACCCCCAACATGGTTATCAAGGTACAAACCCCTCAACCTGGTTGCACGGGCCTGCTACCTCCCGAGCGAGGCGATCGAGGTACAAACGCCTCAACAACATTACCCAGGCCTACAACCTCCCGAGTGAGGCTTGGTCATCCCCAACACTATAGAGATAATATCATATACATACATTCCTTTTATCATCATAAAGTCATTTAACTCATAAGATATGCATTGGACCCTCAATTCCTCAAGAAATCATAACCGGCCATTTATAAAACACTTGGCAAGTGTGCAGTGCTAGTGTAAAACCATGTCATTCAAGAGTGGGATCATGCTAGAAATTTCAGTGTAAAACCATCAATAGATATTTGGTAACACCCTCAAGCAATATACATCAAAATCCTTCATCAAATCTAACAAATAGTCCGATTTTTTTCGTCAATACCAAACCAAACCAAGTCAAATCAAACCACTAGTCGAATTTTTTTCTCGGGTTGACTTGATTTGCAGTTTGATTCGATTTCCGGTTTGTTTTTGTTCACCCAGTAACAACCATCCAAACAAGGGTTAAGCAAAATATGATACAGATATACTATTCCAAGTTATGGCAGTCACCACTATTTCGAAATGATTCTAGGGTTTTAGACTTATTCTGTCAACAATGAATAAATTCAAACATACCTGAAACTGGTATCATTGTACTTTAGAAAAACAAGAGCAGATAATCCAACACTCAAAACGTACAATCAATCTGAATTGTACCATTCCTAACTCCCAGTACCAAAAATCACTTGTTTTGATAAATTAATTTCATTTCAAAATATCTTATTGTGTTTGAAATTTAAGAAATTAGTCGATATTATTTCTTCAAAGTTTACCCTTAACGTACTCTAGCTAGTGAAATTTTCAATAAAATGAGATTAGTACGATCAAATTTTATCTAGAAAGTTACTAGAGTACTATTACAAGTAAATTTAATAATATCTTTCTTAAAGATGGAAAGTGCCATTTGATTAGTGTTGGTGTTAATTATGTCTAGGTTATTGACATTGTTAATTATTTATCAGCAAAATCCTTGATTGTGTTATTTAATTAGTGATGGTAATCCTAGGTTTAGCGGACAATGCACATGGCATTTGATACTCGCATGTTCCAGTATTGTCTTGTCAAGATTGATAAAAATATGATGTGCTAACTCTTTTAAGATTATCTTATTAATTATGTCTAGATCATCATATGAATGGCTACTGTAATACTAACATAATTATATTAGTGCTCCTAACTTTGTTATAATCCAATGGGATTAACGGATGATTAATTGCCTAGCTCTTCTTTTTGATTAACTGATCATTAATTGCCTAGATCTCTCTGTTTCTCTCTTATATTAATTTACTGGTAGGCGCAATTAGATCATCAAATTATTGTCTGTTTTAAATGGTCACTTTCTATTTTACACAATGATTTAAAAAATCATTGGTAGATTGATTAATTTTGCTACTTTATCTTTTGTTCACGTTAATTAGCTTCTTGAAAGAAGAATTTTGAATTTTAAAGTTTGTTTAAGCTTTCAAAGAATATACTAATTAATTATACGGGTAAGATAAAAAAAATAATTAATTTTATCTTGATTATAATAAGTAATCAAATAATACGAGATAAATATTTTTAATAAAATGCCCTCTAAAATGGGACGAAGGGGGCTTATATATTTTCTAAAATTATTATATATCATGTGCCACTCATGCTATAATAATATTAAATGATGCACTTAATTCAAGATTAAATTATTTATCTGAAAAACTTGGAATCAATTCTCACTAAATACATTTTTTTCCCTTTTATCTATGTTTTTAGAAATCCCCAGTGGAAAATTTGACTAAGTTTTCATTAAGAAAAAAAAGATTTTTTAAATTTGTAATCTAAAAAATAAATCATGCTATTTCTTGTGATAGTAAATCTACTCATTAAAGGTAAATCAAAAAAATTAAACAAAAAAATACTAAATATTGAAAGAGATGATATTATTTTTGAAATGACTAAAAAGAATAACGAAGCACATAAATCTATAATATATTAAAAGTGTGAAGATATTTAGAAATGTTGTTTGAATTTTTTTATCCTTCATTAAAAGACTCTGCTTTATATAAAATCGTATTTTCACCATTTTTCAATTATTATTTATTATATTTATAATATTGCATTTTAAAATATATAGAAAGAAGTGATAAAAGAAGGAGTTCTAGCCATGGAAAGACTGTTAAATCTTCCTTATTTGATAGACTTCTACTTCTTCCTTATTTGAATAACAAAATACCCTGTAGCCGCTAAGAAATATTCTAATTTATCATGGGTTCTAATTAGTGATAGAATCTCTATATATAGGATCTTTATAAATAAATAATTTATCAAATTAATTTTGTTGTAAATTATTTATTTTTTTATAAGTTCATAATTTAATTTAATTTTTTTTTTATATTATTTGTTATCAAACGAGATACACTTTTTAATCACAATCGCAAATAAAGCGTGTACTGGTTGAGATAAAAGGAGTATAAATGAAGAAAAAAAGGGAATATAGACCCCTCAACTTTATAATTTAGAGTGCATGTATATCCTTGTTAAAGAATTATGCACATATACCATCATTCTCTAACAAATGACATATAGATATACTTTTTTTTTTTTTGACAAACTTATATTTACTAAATCAAAAAACAAATCTAAAACTATTTTTTAAAATTTAAAATGTGATGCAGCTTCAAAATATTACCTCGTCCATTTTCTTTCTCTCTCTAGATATATATATACACACACATATACCCCTCATCTAGTCAATGATAAAAGGAGTTTGGTAGGGTTTAAATAAAAGAAGGATTGTTTTTTAAGTTGGGTTACATATGAGTCGGTAAAGGTGCAAAGTAAATGGTTGAGACTGTGTTTTAAAGTTATGTCTTTTTAAATAAAAAAAAAACTGATTTTGAGGTTTTGTCTTTTTTAATTCAATAGGTTAACAAAAAGAACAAATATATATGCATCATTTGTTAAACAATGACGGTACGTATACATCATTTGTCAAGCAATGAAGGTAATATGTACCACTTTTTAATGAAACTTATATTCACTCTAAATCACAAAGTCGAGTGGTATAACAAATTGTCTCTCTCTCTAAGAGGGAAGCAAGACTGTGATGGTTTGGACACGTGTAGAGAAGAAATAGCGATGCTCTTAGAAGGTGCAAGACGTTGGATTTAAGGGTTACACAAGGGAGTAGAGGTAGACCGAAGAAGTATTGGGAGGGAGGTGGTCAGACAAGATATGACGAAACTTGATTTCATCGAGGACATGACCTTAGATAGAAAGAAATGGAGGTCGCGAATTAGAGTAGTAGACTAATAGATTAGTAGGGATAGATTGATGTCTGGTCTTTATATCTTGTGTTGTCATTATCCGTGTTATATACGTTATTTTATCGTATTTACATACTATCATATACTTTTTCGTTATTAGACGTTCTTCCTTTTCTTTTTTTCTTTTGCTTTTCCTTTTTTCCCCATACCTAGTTTATTCTGCTTATGAGTTTTTTTAAGACGAGGGTTCCCAGTAAACATTCTATCTACCTTTCAGGTAGTGATAAGATTTGCATACATTTTATCTTTCCAAAACTCCACTTATGAGATTCCACTGGATATATATATTGTTGTTTGTATACCCTCTCTATACCCCTACATAGTGGGACTTCACTGGATTTTGTTGTTGTTATGTGTTATATGTTTGTATATACATATCCTTTTGTTAAAAGGAAAATTGTAAAATAATTTCTTTTAGGCAGAGATGAGATTAGCTAGGAAAAGCTTCTTATATAAGACAATATGAACAGATGTGTAATGTCACTTATTAGGACAACAACAATGCATTAGCTTTCCTACAATAAAGGAATAGGGAATATGATTAAAGAAATATTGTAGAAGATCTTCTCAATCAATTAGTTTAACTCTTCTCTACTAGATAATGTTTGCCAGACATTTTATAAATACTTCTTTAATTTGCAATTTACATACAATTCAACCAGAAACTATTCACCACAACTTTCCTTTTTCTTATACCTTCAGATTTTGCGACAGTTTTCTTATACCTTCAGATTTTGTGACATAGTTTTATTATGCTAAGTACTAATGAATACATTATAAATTTTCAGTTGAAACAACTATACTGCTGTAATTTTTATCTTCAATTTCTAAATGTCACTAATTTAAAGATTTTTTTTTTTTTGATAAAGTGATATTTATTTTGATACAAAACAGGATCATTATATTTTACGGATTTATTTTAACATGATTTTCTCAAGTGCTCTAAACTATGATACAATTAATAAATAAAATAAAATAAAAGTTAGGTTTCTTCTCATTGCAAATTTAATGGCAAAAGAAGAAAGCAAGAAGAAGCCATGCATACAAAATGTTTATACCTTCCATCAGATTTCTTTCTTTAATTTACCCAGAAGACAAAACACAAAATCAACAAAAAGACAGCAAAATTTCTCCTTGTCTATAGTCTTCAAACTTGAATACCTCAAGTTTTTATGGGCCCATATTTCTTGGACACAAAAAGACACAACTTAATGTCTTGAACACAAAAAGACCTTTAATATCAGTTATCGATTGTCCTCCCCATTTTATTGGCTTCTTCCGTTCCATATTAGATAGACATTTTTTACTTTACACAATAATTAATAGATCCGTACTAAATTGATCAATTTTATTACTTTGCTCTCACATAAAAATAAGTTTAAAAAATATGCATAGAGTATAGGAATAGTTAGTATTGGGAATTGTTTAAACTTCCAAAGCCATATTCTTTTTTCGTTCATTTTAATTGAATTTGTAGGTTAATATACACATATTAAGAAAAATATTCAAAGACAAAATTCACACCATACGTTCTACTAATGTCCTTTGTAAAATTATAAATTTGTACTGTAATCTATCTCATAGAAAATATAAAACTTCAATATGAATGGACAAATATGGAAAAAGTTTTAAACATTCACCTTAAATTTTGAACTATTCAAATATTTTGAACATTAAAAAAAGCCTCAAAAGTTCAATTAATTTGGGACGGATGGAGTAAATTGTAGGGATTAAAATAGAAAAAGTATATTTCCTCTGTCTAACAATAATTGTTCACTATTGACCTAACATAGGGATTAAGAAGCAGTAAATGATTAGGGTAATCTTATCAAATCACTATTTAAATATAATAAATACAATATCTTGAAAAATATGGAATTGACTCTAATTAATGATAAGGATAAATTCGAAACTAAGTAAAAAATTATCTCTTGATTTATAGAGTACACAAGTATTGTTAGACGTCTATATTTATTATAGTGGACAAATAAAAATGAATGGATGAAATAACTAATTCTATCTTAATTAAGTAAATGATCAAATAATATGGGACAACTTTGTTTTACTAAGATGTCTAATATAGGACGAACGAAGTAATTATTTAGGCAGTTTTAGAATTTTTTATAATATTCTTAAATATCTTGCAGTAGTTAATTTATCAATGAATGTACTTCCTCCGTTTATCTTTACTTGTTCAATATATTATTTTAGAATATTCAACAATACTTGTCTATTTTATAAAATCAAGAGATAATTTTACCTTTAGTTTTTACTTGTTCAGTATATTATTTTGGAATATCCAACAATACTTGTCTATTTTATAAAATCAAGAGATAATTTTACCCTTAGTTTCTAATGTTCCCTTATCATTAATTATAGTCATTTTCCTATTATATTTTTCAAGACATTGTATTTATCATATTCAAACGATAATTTGGCAAAATTACCTCTATCATTTGCTACTTCTTAATTCATGTGCAGAGTCAACAGGAAACAAGTAAAGATAGATAGAGGGAGTAGATAATTACAAAATTATTAATAGAGCCATTCTAATTTTCAAAAATATTTTGAGGTGCATTAATTAATAAAACAATGATTAACCTGATTTTTTTTATCACACTACTTCTATTAATTGATATTTAATATTAAATCTTGAAAACAAAAATGCTAAGAATAAAATAAAGAAAATATGATTGTCTTTTCATTGTAACTAATTCTTGATCATTACTAATATCATATCTCTAACCAGATGCCAAACAACCTATCTGAGAGGTCCTCTTCCCATTTGGAAAAATTATGAAAATCAACATAAATTTTCCAGTAATCACCACTTGAGAGTTGAGACTTACAATCGTGAAGTTAACTACTTATTTTTCAAAAAAAAATTTAAAAAAATCTTCTATAGTTAGCTGTAATTTTTGAAAAAGGATTCTACAAAATTTTATATTTATTATTTGTATCATATTGTACTGATATACAATTTTTTAAAAAAATCATATGATTCAGGAAATAATCATAATTGATCATATAAAACGATAGTTTCAAATTAGTTATTTCCTTTATCTCAATTATTATGATTCTTTTCGTTTTAGTCAATCTAGACAAACACACAGTTTTATAAATACAATTTTAATTTTAGATTTTTTATTTTACCTTTTAATAAGATTATTTATAATCATATAAATATATTTATTTATTATTCAAGTACAACAAAAACAACATACCAGTGAAATTCTATAAGTACAAATTTTGAAAATATTATTTTTATTTTAAAATGCTTAATGGTTGACATAAATTGAAGGGATAATTTCAAAGACCTCACTCCAGATTTCGTTTTAGGAGAATCATCTTGTGGTTTAGGATATTACGCCATGTCCTTTATTTTGATTTTCTTCAAAACCATTTTTTGGACCTATTAAAAATAAATATAAATTAACTATGAGTTGACAAGTGTCACCTTCTTTATATTAATTTTTTCATATGAATGCATATTATAAAGAATACCTTATTTAATAAATATTTTAAAAATAAATCAAATAAATAAATAAATATTATTCACATTCTTAAAAATTGAAAGTCCTCTTTTATTCTAACTTCCATTTTCCTATTCAATTTTTTTGTACTTTTCTTGGTGAAAATAATGGTTTACTTTGAATAAAATCACCAGCTATTAGTTCATTTTACTTGAAAAGACCTTTAATATTTATTAGGTAATTAAAAGAACATGTGTATCTATATATAATAGAGGGAAAAAAAGTTTCAAATATGTTGGAATTATTTGAAATGGAGCAAAAATATTCCTCCATTAGATTTTGGTTCAAAAATACCCATATTTTTTACTCAAAAATACTCCTTTCTACGAAAATAAAAAAAGGTCAAAAATACTCTTTAACTATTAAAAATGAAGCAAAAACATTCTTCATTACTTTTCCGCTAGAAATTATCCCTCCTTTAAAATTTTTAAATCATAATTTAAAATATCCCTGTTCCTTTAAAAATCAAACTCTAATCCATCTTCAAATTAATTTTTGTCAGACTTTGAGTAGTCCAGATTCTTACTATATTAAAAAATATAATTTTTGTTTATAGTTGCAATTGAATTTTTCTTGAAAATGATAACTTATGTTGATTGTATTACATTGTTCACATGAGTGCAACAACTTTTATACAAGTTCCGTACGTTCAGGAAATTTACAGAGTTGGATCCTATTAAACTCGAAAAATTAATCAACGAGGAGGCAATGATTATAACGAGGATAAATTAGTGTTATTATTCAGTGATCGACTTTTCGAGACGCTTGCAAGTGAATTTACAATCCCTTTTGACATGAAAAGATCATTCTCAGCCTAATATCTGAGGAGAAAACCTCTTGGGTCCCTAAATGGGATTCCACGTGGACTGATCATGTGATTTTTTGTCCACATAGCATGTATAGTGTCATTTTCGTCACAGAAATTTTTTTTTTTTACAAAATTTCAAGGGAGGGATATTTTTGAACTAAAATCTAACCAAGGGGTATTTTTGCTCCATTTTTGATAATTTGGGGTTATTTGTTACCCTTTTTCGATTCCGTTAGAGAGGGTTATTTTTTTAGCTAAAAATGTAACTAAGAGGTATCTTTAAACTAAAAATTTAACGGAGGGGTATTTTTGAGCCAAAATCTAACAGAGAAATGTTTTTGCTTTATTTCAAATAATTTAGAGGTATCTTGACCATTTTCCTTATAGTATATTGTAGGCTTTAGTACTAACTATTTTTGTTGATTTAATTTGAAAGCATTTCTTAGAAAAAACTATTTTTAATAATGTGCATTAATATGAAGAAATTAATATAAATAAGAACAAACTAATCAAATGAAAATTAGTTATATTTATTCTAAATAAATTAAATAATAGTTTTAAAAAATTGAAATATAAGGGATATTGTGTTGAGACCGCGCATGCCGACAACTCAACCCCACATTAGTATGATATTGTCCGCTTTGGGTCAAGCCCTCACGGATTTGTTTTTGGGCATCTCCCAAAAGGCCTCATACTAATGGGATTGGTTCAACCTATTTAAGTTGGTCATTTTGACCTTCCACCACCGATGTGGGAGGAAGAGTTTGCATTATCCTAACAAACCTCCCCTCAAACTCTGACCACTCCTGCCCGAACCTGGTCACCTTGCCAGCACCTGACCCCTGGGCAACCCGCCCGAACCTGAACGACCCGCCCCCTGGACAGACCTCCACATCGTTAGGTACTCCGCACACGCGATCCATCAACTCCTGCCTGCCGAACCTGAGCTCTGATACCACTTGTTGAGACCGCGCATGCCGACACCCCAACCCCATATTAATATGATATTGTCCGCTTTGGGTCAAGCCCTCACGGATTTGTTTTTGGGCATCTCCCAAAAGGCCTCATACTAATGGGATTGGTTCTACCTATTTAAGTTGGTCATTTTGACCTTCCACCACCGATGTGGGAGGAACAGTTTGCATTATCCTAACATATTGCAAACTACAAAGGAGGTGAGTGTTATAGAGCAAAATCTAGAGGGAGGTCATCTCTGAAATGATCCCTAAATTGAAACTGAAGAGAAATAAGAACAAGTTGTCATTCAAGTCTCAAAGTTAAAATTGGTGACTAAGTTAAACGGGATTAAATAAAGAGTAGAGTTGATTATTAAAGTAATTAAAAAAATTAGTGTATAAATATTCAATTTCAGGATTTTTGAAAAGTCACACTTCCCATTTTTAATTTCAAATTTTGAAATTTCTCCTTCTTTCATTACCTTTTCATTGTTTCTTTCATTTTCCAGATTTCTCTTTCCCTCTACCTTCTTCTTCTTTCTTTCAATCTTTCTTCCTTCATCTTCTTTCTTTCTTTTTTCTCTTTCTTTATCTTTTTTTCTTTTAGGAGTTTTTGTGGTTGCCATCCTTTCTTTTGACGTCCTTTATATTTTTCTATACTCTTCTATTTTTCTCTTTTTTCATTCTTATTTATTACGAAGTATTTTGCTTTCATTTTTAGATTTTGAAATATTTTAAACACTAAAGGAAATCTGCAAAAAAATAATTAATTAGTTTAGTAACTATAATAATTATTGTACAAACTGTTAAAATTATTGCAACAATTACAATAATTACTCTGGCAACTACAGCAATAGATATAAAAATTATTGCAGCACGTATCATAATAGTTGTAATAACTTGAACAATTGTTTTAGTTGTTGTAAATTGTAGCAGTTGTTGAACTTTTTACAATATCTTTAGCATGGCTAATGCAATAACTTCGATATTTATTTTTTGATAGAAGGTGAGGTAAAGTAAACGTTGCTGAAGAAGAGGATGATTATAGAGATCGAGAAAGTGTTGGTGATGATAACAAAGAAGGAGATGATAGTGGTTATGGCGATAGTGTGGAGGTGAAAATAATAATAGTGAAGGAAACAATGATGGTGGTAAAGAAGGAAGAAGAGGAACTGGTGGTAATGAAGGAAGAAGGATGATGGAGGGCGAAGAGGAGGAGGTGGTGGTGACAAAGATGGTGACAGTAAAAAAGAAGGAAATCGACGTTACAATGACAATGACGGAAGGATGAGAAGATGGGATGAACAAGACATGACTTTTATGTAAATAATAAAATTTATAGATTTTGGAATGATTAAATTTTACAAATAGAAAACTTATTAAGCATAATCATTTTCCATGGGTATAGTTTTTATAATATAATTATGCTCTACTGTTAAGTAAAGCTTGCTAAGAGAAATTTCATTTGTATGTTCTGCGTATTATTCGAAAAATATATAAATTCATTTTTTAATTGAAAGACTAATATTGTAGTCATTAAAATGTTTAAATGAAAATAAATTTCATGATTTAAGAAACTTATATACTGATTGAATTTCTTCTGTATAATGAGTTCTTCAGAAATAAGAATACTATACTAACTACGTTCGAGTTTTTAATAGGATTAAAAGATATGGAAACAGGTATGTAATTGAATCCAACTAATTTTGTTATTTTTTTTTTTTGAATTGTTAAATTAATTTGTCTTAATAAATCAGTAAACGTCTTGTATTGATTATATATTTTTATGAAATTATATTTAGCGAAAAAGTTATGTATCGTTGAACTTCTTGATCGAATTTTATTGTGTATGTTTGTGTTGTGATTCTATGTTCAAAATACAGTTCTTTGTGAATATTATAAATATATCCGTGAAGTTTTGTATCTATGTATTGATTGTAGGAAAAATTACACAATTACACAATATATAGTATTAAAATCTCCAATATTCCCTACCATATAAAAGTATTACAAAAATCTCACTTTTTTTCTTCACTTAACTTCGGATACTTACAATAAAACAATTAAATTCTCCCTCTCAAGATCTTTTCTTTACTTTTCCATGCCTAATTTCTAGCAAAAAGTGTCTAATCAATGTCAATCACTGACCAGTTACCATTCAATCAAAATTAATGCAAAAATTCAAATTTTAGCAATTTTTTTTTGCTTTTTCCCGTATAACGAAGAGATTATCCCTTTCTTCAATCTTCTTTTTTCAAATTTGTTTCACCATTTTTTTCTTTTTTTTCCAGTAGTATCAGTGGTTATAAAGTGATGCTCAACCATCATTCAGCCTTGGTTTCACACAGGACGTTCTCGTCGCTGACAACCCTCCACCAACGACCATAGAGTCAACAATTGAGGCTCATAAAGACGCCATTGAAAACGACTTGGTAGTCCAAATTGAGGTCATGAAGGAGAAGGGATCAACTTCAAAATCTCCAACCAAGAAAAAAAATACATAAAAAAAAGGAAAGAAGATGAACCCACCATCACCCGTCCATCGCTATCAAAGGTGTGATTTTTAACCTAATTTGGTACAGCTGATTTTTTTTCAAGTATTCATTGTAAATGTGTTGATCTTTGATGAAAAGTTATTTCAATAGGAATAAATCTATGTTAAGGTAATCGTTAATCCTTAAATTAGGCGCATTGTTACATTTAAAATAACAATTCAGATATTGATAGTTTTATAAAGTCAAACATTTTGGGGCTTTATGATTACAGGTATCAAACTTATGTTTTTGCTGTTAAACAAAACATATTGATAGCACATATGAAATAATTTTAAAAACAAGTATCAAAAATCTTTTTTCAATCGTTAAAATCAGGTATTCGTTTGTTTGAATTATCCATAATAAAGTATCAAAACAATAAAATCATATAATGTCAAGAATCTAGTATATGAAAATAAAATCATATACAATTTATATATTTTAGGTATCATTTGTATAATTAAATGTCACGACCCCACCCCGGAGCCGTGACTCGTGCCGATTAGGCACTAGTGCTAACATCCAATCACGAAGGTTCCCAA
>JAPFFP010099942.1:0-19831 GCA_026153255.1 Solanum medicagineum | reverse complement strand
ATAACAAAGATAAAAATAACACGAATATTTTAAAATAAAAAGTGGACTTACTAAGAAAGATGATAGCTCGCCATGATACTAATAATTAAGGAGCAAAATAAAAAGTGAACTTATTAAGAAAGACGATAACTCGCAATCATATTAATAATCAAGAAAAAAAATTAAGTACAGTAAACAAAATTTCACCATTGATATCTAAAGTCAAAATTATATTGATATTGTTATACAAAAACACACTTTGAATAATAAGGTAAAGAAAAAATGAACTGTATTATATATAAGTATAATAACATAACACAAGTACTTGAAATAATTTATAATTATATAAAGGATTATGGCAAAGCAAAAGATGACATGATGAAACTTGCAATAAAGTCATCTACCAAAAGGCTAGCAACACGATAATTTTGCCACTAAATAAATATACTTAAAAATACAATTAAACCAGATATTTTGTATCGTATTTAGCAACTAAATGCAATAAATGAAGGAACGAGGGGGGTAGGGAGGTGAGACGATTTTAAAATTTTAGTTATTATTATGATCTCGATCAATATGGGTGACACCCGCACTAACCCTTCGACGGGAGAGTCAACTATCTACTATCAAGTAAGCAATATATGAACTTAAAACAATATTAGAGTGAAAAATAAGTCTTTTATCACCCAAAAATTCAAAAATCGAAGAACTATGCAAAAAACTGTTTTCCTAGAATCTGATGTTATAGTACCAACATTTTAATAGAGTCAAGACTATTGGACTGCAATCTCAAACAAAAAAAAAATATCAAGTCTAAATAGTTTGACTCCGAATATGAACTAAGAAACAAGGAGGAATTTGTGGCAGCCTGGACAAAAAAACTCACTCTTGAATTAAAGTAGCGAAAGTCTACGAAGCAGCCACTTGAATATGCGCCATACTTAATTAAAAAAAAAACAAATGCAGTTTCAATATACAAAATCTACAACGTACTTATAGGATAATTGGCCTGCTTCAAAGATATTGTCATGATCCGAACTTAGGTCTTAGTCATGACACGGTGAATGTGACACCCGAAGGCATCCCATCCAAGGCTCGTGTTCATATCGTAAGCATTCATAAAGTAAAGTAAGCATACCCAAGAGATTAAGCAAGTGAAAATGTATATAAGTAAGTGTATCAAAATACATCATATCCATTTGTCCAATACATGCCTCTACACCAAAAAGCTTGGAGGGGTCTAGCACATAGCTCAGTAGCTCACCCTCAGGAAATACATCAAAAGTAAATGATAAAGTCTCAACATAAAAGGAACGAAAAGCATCATGAGGCTTGTTCTCGAAGCATGAGAACTCTCCTGTAAGTCTTCAAGATCAGGAATCCGAATGCTAGCCTCAATATAAAATTGAAATGCCCCAAAACACCCCCAAAATGTGCTTCGGAAATGCCCATAATCATAATTTTTACATATTTCTAAATCCGTGTGTGATATTAGCAGGGGAAAAATTCAGTGGGAAATGGGTCCCCGATTTTATAGGACCCATAGCGAAAAATAGTTTTTGCAAAAATTCAATTTTCAATAGCCATCCGCGCCCTGGCCGCGACGCGCCAGGGGCGCGGATTAGTGTTGGAGTTGCCTGCACGATGGGTCCGCATCGTGGATTTGATGTGGATTAGTGTATTGTTTTCTTTGGTTTTTTATTTCTACCCAAGGGCCTTGGAGTCACAACCCCATCCCCATTTATGCGTGGAAACACCTATACGTAGCCATTTTTTAACTCTATATCACTCACGACACTCTCAAAACACTCTCCAAGACTTAACCAAATATTTTATCAAAATTTAAGTTCCCAAGCTTAATTTCGGATCTCAAGAACTCCATTCAAGCTTCAAGTCTCCTTCAAGTCTACATCAAGAAAACCCAAGTTTGAGGTATGTGATTTCATCCATTGGGTCCCTTCACCCATGGAGCCCAATCTCTATTTCTAGTAAAATTGCATGTTTTCAAGTTGTATTATCTATGAATATCTTCTATTATGGATTGTAAATAAAAATTATGTTGGGATTTTATGAAATGTTGATTCATTATACATGACTATCTATTTCAAGCTTGTACTATGAATTAGTTTTGTCTATTGAGACTATGCATATTTTGAGTTATGAAACTATAATCTATTATGAGGTTTGACGATGGATTTCAAGGTATTCTATATGAGGATTTTACTAAATGTTGATGGGTTGATTTGCATTGAGTTTTCTCATATTATTACACTCTTAAATTGCATGATTTTGAACAAGCATTATACACCAACCAAGTGTTTGGTAAAATGTCTTGACAAGGATTCTTAAAGTTATTGATGATTTATTGCATGATTGATGAGTCAAGTGACTTTATGATGATTTTGAGCTTTCACAAATGTATTGAATTCATGAAAATGTCTATGATGTTGTAAGTGCCGGATTAAGTTATTTTTCAAAGATTTTACCTCTTGTGGGCTTTTGATGTGAATGCAAGGGTAATCCTTGATGATGATCTATTCTTATGTTTTAAAGCTAGGCTCACCATTAGAGGTCAAAGACGTTTTAGAGATACTCATGTCATGTTTCCATGTTTCTTACAAATTATTAAAGTATGATTATTTCGACTATTCTGTGGTATTAGGCTTAGCACCAATGGATTGGATGTGGATGGACCATCTTCATGGGTTCATATTCCTTTCATCAAACTATGTGCCAATATAGGGGTATACTTTACCCTTGCTTCACTAGTGGATCCATTTAGTGCACTTCTTAATAAAATCCACCCCGAAATGGGATGGGTTCCTGTAAGGGGGTTACTTCTCCAAAATGGGAAGGGCTCCCTGTTGCTCCCTAGCACAAGCAAGAGTACGTGGTCACACAAGTAATATAGTAGCCCTAATTAAAAGAGTCGGGTTCTCGAACCCAATAGATTTGAATGTAATTAGTAACTTCTCTTGGTTATCACTTTTATGGTATTTTAGTAACAAGAGGTTTTAATTTTAGGGAAAATTAAATTATAAAAGAAAAACAACTTTCTAGTAAACTAATCTGACTTTTACACAGGATATTAATTAAGAAACAATTCCACAGTTGTAATCTTTACGACTCTGTCTAGCTTTAATAATGTCCATCTACGTCTGATTTCCTGATTATTAATTCACGGGGTTTAATTTACCTGAACAGGGTTGCAGGCCTCTATCGGCCTACCGTTATTGATTGCCTAACTACATCGTTGAGTGGGGATAGACAGACCAATAAGAATGCATTAAAGCTATCTTCCCGTATATGAACCAAGAAAGGTGCAAGGGTAGTCGTCATAGGTCTCCCTTACACGAATCAACCTAGTTTTCTAGTATTGAACAAGATCCCTATGCTATTATGTTCTATCCACTTCAACATCTCTCGAATCCAGAGTGAACAATGAACTTACTCCCTAATTGGCCAGACTCTAAATTATAGATAAAAATAACATAGGAATAATCGTAAGAAACCATTCATAAATGTCAAAAGTTAAGAATTACACATAGTATATGGCTACAACCCCAGAATATGGAGACTTAGCCACTCATGAACGTGGAATACATCATGAATGAAGTGGGAAACATAAAAATTTTAAATCTAAAGATTAAACTAACCAAATTATGGTGGAAAAGAGTTCTCCGTCGTCACTCTTGTAGTTCTTGCATAACAACCAATGTAAAGACCTATAGTTTAAGATAGAGTAATAATAAAAATCCTATAATTCGACTTTTCTGCATCGGGTCCTCAGGTCCACACCACGAACCCCTTGTATTTCTGACTTTTCGCATAAATTGCTGACTGGACGATCCTGTACAACTTTTGCACAGGTTGCATATTTTTGGGCTTCGCGCCTTTTTCCCATTTCTCAGCTTTCACAACCTTGTTCCCAAGTCTGCCACGTGGATTTTTTGTCTTTTGGCTGCTTCTACTAACTTTTATCCTCTGAGATCCAAGCTGTGTTCTTTCCTCGAGTCCGGGTTTAACTCTGAACTTTCCAATCAAAGCAAAATCCTGCAGAAACACAACCAATAGGACCACTCGGCCCTACGTTAGCAAAGTAAACAAAAACGACACTCAAACACCTAGACTCTATTAATTTATCCTCTGAAGTAACTCTATCTATGGGCATTATTGGCTAATTAGGCGTATAAATACGCCTAAGATCACCACTCCGCACTTAGAGTTTTGTCCATCCTCGGGAAAACTACTAAACATGCATGAGACTTCCTATGGTAGTATGTACAACAAACATCATGTAGTCGCACTCTATAAACCCCGATGAACAACTTCCGGTGCCCTGTGCAAAACCTGCTTGTTCCTTGCACTCATATATACATGCGGTTTCATACAGAATGATTAACAGTTCCTTTAGTTGTTGACCTTGAATGATTATGTGCCCTCACCAAGAAGAATTACCCATGCACACCACTACGACTCTACTCAGAAGATTAAGAATGGGTACACAAACAACTCTCACTCTCCAAAAAGATGTCTCAAATTTCTCCTAGATTCTATAAGCTTGCCCTTAATGTAAACGTAGACTAGTTGGAATTTTACTTAGAGAATCATGTAGGTCTTTGTTTGGCTATAATGTTGGCTGCGGGTCAGTGGGATACCTTTATGGATATGACTGACATGGTTCAATTCTCACGCGCTCGTAGCACACACTTCACAACTTCTTATACTTCCTTGATTCATAACCTTCTTTACCCTTTATGAATTTATTCTCTTAACACTCATATTTATTTCCATCTGACCACGAAATCAACCCATTACAAATGTGTAGACACCCTAAACAAACAATAACTAAAAAAGAGAAAACGAAAAAATGCAACGAAAAGAAGATTTTCCTTTTTTTTAAACAAGTGTACCTCGGTGATGCGTTCGCGATGTGGAGGCATTACGGATCAACACTGGATAACTGGCTTCCCTTTTTAATTTCTTGTGGCCAAAATAGTGTGCATGCGCATTTGCTCCACGACACGGAGGCAACGCGGACCAACATTATTTTGGTCAATATTTTCTAACCAATTTAAATTTTTCTCATCGACACTACATTTTTCAACCATCGGGAGTCCACTCGAGCCCTCCCTCTTCTTATTCACCATGCTCAAGCACTAGGGAATTAGGATCAAAACAGATACTTTATCCTGAAAAAAAAGGGATTGGCTTGAATTGTGGCTAGTCAAAAAAAAAAAAAAAGGCTAAGGCTCAACAAGGGCTAACTAGGGTTAATTTCGTATATCAAAGAAACGCCTAGATCTTCTCTCCAGTTCCACTTCCTACCAAGTCTACTCTACATACCGAGCAAGTTCTCGAATCTATCACAACAGAGACTCATAATTAGCTTGCTCACTCTTGGCACATCTTCATCACAAGGTTCGCACTAGAGTTCCTATTATGGTATTTACATGAATTCGTTGAATTAAGAATGCATACACTAGTGATTTACAGGGTTTAAGCAGCTACCCTCAACTATGTTCAAAAGTTCGCGCTCGATGCTCGTTTTGCACACTACCAAACTCTACATGAACTCGATTTGACGAATGCCCTTAGGACGGTCGTCATCTATCCATCATAAGGCCCCCATCACTCAACTGTGACTGACACAGCTAATTGCAATAGGCAAAAACTACCATAATTCACTACTCAAATTTGTGCATCTATACCATATCACCAAAATCGAGCATTCATGCACAATACCGTTCAAATTTACTAATAATTACAAATCCACATTAAAAGCTAAGATGTCCAAACTTAACATTAGAATAGATGTCCAGACATACACATAAAGTAGAAATAACCGTGGTCTTAATACATGCCTATAATATAAGCAATATCAACAAAATAACATAATCCCCACCCCACACTTAAATTTAGTACTGCCCTTAGTGCTAACCATACATAACCTGCAAGGTAGGAATTATGGTGCTCAAATATCACTAGGGCCTGGTAGTATGGGCTCACCCCCTACATACACCGGACGCTTGTCAGCTATGTAATCTTCCTCAGCCTCCTCATCATCCTCATCCTCGTGCTCCTCCCCTAGTCTATAGGAATGTCATCCTCTACTGGCTTAATGAACTGGGGTCCAATGTGAAGCACAACTTTAGCATAGTCGTTGAGAGGATATTCCACCTCAACCTCCTGTAACTCTTCCCTTGTAGATACGCGACCACCTGTAAGGTGTCGAAGCATCTCTAAGCCGTATATGCAGCCTGCAATCAACTCATCCCGATAGGCCCTCTCTGCCGTAGTTAAGACTGCACCCAAGGTCACGTCAGGCCCCTTAATGTTAGTGGCCACATAGGGGTGAGCCTGGATGACCGAGCAGTAATCGGCCTTTTCCGAAGGGACACCTGCATTAGAACACAAAGTAGTTATTAGGCCCCCAAAAGCATACCTGCGACCCTTGTGGGTCTTAGTCTTCCTCATCGCTAGCTGTAATATCGCTCTATAATTCAGCTGCATGCCCCTCATGATTGCATAAGTAAGGCACACTCTATCTCTCATTACATTAGCGAAGTGTTGCCCTAGAAAGAAAGAGTGTGTCACTATCTTGACCATGACACGGGCTTCCTTAGATATGTAAGCGAACAAAAATTAGAGATGGTAGCCCCGTTTTGCATGTTTGACCTACCTAGCTGTGGACTTCTGCCTTGCAATAGTGTACCTGATGTCTTGTATGAGGGCAATGACCAGCTTCTGAAAAACTAAAGCGGGGACCTCTTCGGGGGTACCAAGTATCCGGTTGAAAGCAAGAGTTGAGAAGTTTATTTCTAATCCTTGAACAGTCACTGAATGGGATCGCGCCTCTGCACTTAAATTGGCATAGAATTCCCTAACCAGGCTCAGCTTGGATGGCATGGGTGGTCGGAACAAAAAATCTAGACTTAGTTGATTGCAGCGATTTAGAATCTATGGGTACTTGTCCCGAAGGGAATCTACGTCAATTGGTATGTGAGGGTAGTACTCTGTCTCATGGTGAGATTGATACCACTGCCTACCCTCTTTGTTGACAGGCTTGGCTCCGTATTGTCTGTGGGTCTGTTGACTTCTCCTCGTGTCCCTGGGCATGTCTGGAACATCTGGTGCCCGTTTCCTTGTGTTGGTGACCCTTGGTCTACTTGACTAACCGCCTCGACATGCACTTGAAGACATATTACTTGCAAAATAAAAGTGCAAAATCAATGCTTAAACTCAAAGCCCATGACCCCAAACTTAACTCTAGTCCGTGAGACGTGGGTACTTAGACTTCCCCTACGCTATAGGACTGCATCACTTCAGGCTTTCAACACCTCTAACATGGTTCTAACAGTCCAGTCAATCGCCAAAGTCATGTACTCAACCCCACACTTAAACTTCGGCAAACACCCATATAGAAGCGAACAATAAATCCAAAAGCAAGGTAAGAACAGGGGTATACAAACATGAATGAATGTCAATTCACCTACCCCCCACAATAGTGTATACAAACCCGAGCAAAAAGACTGACAATTCGTGGTGTACAAAACCCCTTCTGCCCATCAAAAGACATAGGCCCACAGACCTCCAAGCATCCCCAAAGGTAAAGAACATACCCTCATCATTCAACTACGAATTCGCCGCACACTTGAATACTTGGCACAAGCCAACATATAAACAACCATGTGAACATAAGACATGGAGATGACACAGAGAACCCCCAATTTTGTCCCCATCTCCGCATAGATTTGACCTAGGGTTTTCACCCATAACAATCAAACATAATACACACATATCTAGCCATATTAACCAAAAACAATGCACACCCAACACGTACTAACAAAGAATCCATAAGAAACAATTCAACCCACTTGCAATTTTACCAAAAGCATGGAAGAATTCAAACCTTGGATCATGAGAATCACGTGAAATTGAAGTGGGGAAATCCTACCTTGTTGTGGAGAATGATGTTTATGCAATTAAGTTCTTGGCCCGAACGATATGCGACGCAGTTTGAAATTTTCGGGAAAAAGGGAAGAAGAAAAGGAGAAAATTAGAGGAGAAGAGGAATGGGGTCGGGCAAATTGTGAAAAATGGGGATATTTACGCGTGGGTGGTATTTAAATGGGGTGGAGCCACGTCTGCACCCAGACAATTTAACACATCTCCGCGTTCATTCCGCGTTGCAGAGCGAAAGCGGATCTACACTTAAAAATTGTTTCCTGCATGCCGAGACTGTAGGCCTTCGCATTAGGTCAGCGATGCGGAGGAATCATGGAACAACACTTAAATTAATTTGCCATCTTCATGCAAATACAGTGGGCATCCGCTATATGTCTGCGTCGCGGCATCATCGCGAATGCTCACTATTTTGTGCCTTCTTCAAAATTTTATTTTAAGCTTTGGGCCTCGAAAAATTTCCCGAACACCTAGACATGCTTCAAAAAAATAAAACTAATGTAGTAGACCAAGAAGGCACAAAAAATACCCAATGAATCATTGGGAAATAAGGACAAAACAATTTGCGTAAAATGGTGCAGGGTCCGCGACACGGAGGCACCGCGGACCTGCACTTGTGCAAATTTTTCTCACTTTTTGTACGGGATCTGATTCTCTAATTATTTTTATCTTTTTCAAAATTAAATAAAAATAACTACTGTTACCTCACCACGGGTTGCCTCCCGTGCAATGCCTTATTTAATGTCGCGGCATGACGGATGATGTGTATCATTCATCTTTGGCCAACTCAATGGCCTCCACCGTTAGATTCGCGTCCACATTGTAATAGTGCTTGACATGTTGACCATTCACCAAAAAGGTTTGGTTCGTGGTCAAGTCCTTTAGCTCCACTGCACCATGGGGTGTGGTCGTTACCACCATGCATGGTCCACTCCATTTGGACTCAATTTCCCTGGAAACAACTTTAGATGTGAGTTAAAAAGCAATATCTGTTGGCCCGGCTCAAAGCTCCTCTCAATGATTTGATGGTCGTGCCACTTCTTTGTCCGCTCCTTGTAGAGCTTAGGATTCTCTTAAGATTGGAGCCGGAATTAATCCAACTCCTACAACTGTTCAAGTCTCTTCTTGTGGACAAGCTCGGGGTCCAAATTTTTAACTTTTTAATCACCCAATATGCTTGATGCTCAAGCTCTACGGGCAAATGATAGGCTTTAGCATACACTATCCTGTAAGGAGAGGTTTCGATGGGGGTTTTGTATGTAGTCCGATACGCCCGCAATGCTTCATCCAACTTTTCTGCCCAATCTTTCCAGTGGCATTCATGGTCTTCTGCAATATCTACTTTACCTCCCGGTTGGATACCTCAACTTGTCCGCTAGTTTGCGTGTGATATGCTATGGACACCTTGTGCCTTTTCCCATATTTTGCAAGCAAGTTCTGCACGGTTTGATTAAGAAAGTGGGTACCGCCATCACTAATAGTGACTCTTGGAGTACCAAACCATATGAAAATGTTCTTTTGGAGGAACTTGCTCACCACCTTAGCATCATTGGTAGGAAGGGTTGCTGGTTCTACCCATTTAGAAATGTAGTCAATAGCTACTAGAATATACTGATAACCAAATGACGTTGGGAACGGCCCCATAAAATCAATGCCCAAAACATCAAAAATCTCTACTTCTAGAATGTTTTTTAGGGGCATCTCATGCCTCCGAGATATAACAGCAGTCTTCTGGCAAGCATCACAGGCTCTGGAGAATTGAATAGCATCTTTGAATAAGGTGGGCCAGAAGAAACCTGATTGTAATACCTTATGCGCTATCCGGTCACCACCATGATGACCCCCATACGGGGAGGCATGATATCTCTCCAGAATTTGCTTCATCTTCGCCTCTGGAACACACCTCTTTTCCATGCTGTCAGCTCCCTATTTGAGTAGGTACAACTCATCCCAGATATATGCCTTAACATCATAGGCCAATCTCTTCTTCTACTGGTATGTTGCATCAGGTGGGATCACACCATTTACCACGTAGTTTACAATATCAGCATACCATGGTAATTGTTCCATCTCAATGGCTAATAGTTGCTCATTCAAAAACTTTTTTGATTTGTATTGCTCCCCTACGTGCACATCAGTCTCCAGACGGGATAGATGATCAGCAACCTAGTTCTCGCTCCCCTTACAATCCCGGATCTCAATATCTAACTCTTGGAAAAAAAGTATCCATCTGATCAGGCATGACTTGACATCCTATTTATTGAACAAATACTTCACTGCCGCGTGGTATGTGAACACCACCACTTGGGTCCCCACCAAATAGACTCTGAACTTATCAAACGCATACATCAGTGCCAGAATTTCCTTTTCAGTAACTGTGTAGTTGCTTTGAGATGCATTTAGGGTCTTATTGGCGTAGTATATGGAGTGAAAAACTTTGGCTCTATGCTGCCCCAGTACCGCTACCACTGATGTTCACTGGCATCACACATTATCTTGAATGGGAGACCCCAGTCGGGTGCTACCAAGATCGGAGCCTCCACCAACTTCTTTTTCAACAACTTGAACGCTTGCAACCGAGAGTCATCAAAGTGAAATGGTACCTCTTTCTCTAAAAAGGCATACAGCGGCTTCGCGATCTTCGAGAAGTCTTTAATAAACCTGCGGTATGAACTCGCATGTCCTAGAAAGCTCCAGACTCCTTTGATTGAAATCGGTGGCGGTAGCTTGTCGATCACCTCTATCTTCGCTCTGTCCACTCCCAACCCTTTTTTGTAAACTTTGAGGCCTAAGACTATCCCCTTATTGGCCAAGAAGTGACATTTCTCCTTGTTAAGAATGAGGTTAGTCTCTTCGCATCTCCCTAGTACTCTGTCCAAATTCTGCAAGCAGCTCTCAATGAATCACCGAAGACAGAGAAGTCATCCAGAAACACCTCCAAAAAGTTCTCTACCATGTCATGAAAGATCACCATCATGCACCTTTGGAATATAGCTGGTGTATTGCACAAACCAAAGGGCATGTGTTTGAAAGCATATGTCCCGTATGGGCATGTAAAGGTTGTCTTTTCCTGGTCTTCGGGTGCAATAGTTATCTGGTTGTATCCCGAGTACCCATCCAGGAAGCAATAGTACTCCTACTTAGCCAGTCTGTCCAACATCTGATCAATGAAGGGCACGAGGTAATGGTCTTTCCTGGTGGCCTCATTCAATTTTCTGTAGTCCATGCAGATTCGTCACCCCATCAGCATCTTAGTTGGAATCAGCTCATTCTTCTCAATAGTGACCACCATTATCCCGCCCTTCTTGGGAACACATTGAATAGGGCTTACCCATTTGTTGTCTGATATGGGGAAGATGATCCCTATATCTAGCCACTTAATAACCTCCTTTTTTACTACCTCCTTCATAATTGGATTTAACCTCCTTTGCAGTTGGGCCACTGGCTTGTGACCCTCTTCCATGAATATTCTGTGCATGCATAAGGCTATGCTGATGCCATGGATGTAAGACATCTACCACCCTATTGCTCTCTTGCGTTTCTTCAGCACCGCAAAAACTGCTTCTACCTAGGCTGCAGTCAAGGAAGCAGACAAGATTACAGGTAATGTATTATTTTTGCTAAGAAACTCATACCTGAGATGGAAGGGTAGCTGCTTCGACTCCAACTGAGGAGTTTCTTCCACTAAGGGTTTGGGTGGTGCTCCCAACACCCTGTGCAATGGTTCATTCATCTTTTTCAACATACTCAAATTGTGAGTAGTCAGCATAATTTCAATTTCTCGGGCCTCAGCGTCATCCACTGGCCCTTGATTCAGCAACACCCTGGCTAGTGGATCTTCAATCTCAACCTGGCTCATAGCAACTACAGTATCTATTACTGTGATCACTGCCAGATCCTCATTCGCAGCTGTACCTTAATTGTCTTGTAGACATCAAATACTTCCACCTTATCGTGGGCTCTCATGGTGAGCTTCCTTACTGCAATATCAATCAATGCCCCTCCTATGGCCAGGAATGGGTGCTCGAGTATAAATAGGACCTCAAGGTTTGGCTCAAAATTTAGGATGATGAAGTCCACGGAGAAGATAAGGGACCCCACTTGGACTAAGACGTCCTCCATCACTCTGTTTGGCCTTGCGAATGACCGGTCTGCTAGCTGTAACACAATAGTTGTGGACTTCGACCTTCCAAGCCCCAGCTTTAAGAACAGAGAAGTGGGCATAAGGTTTATGCTGGCCCCAAGATCACACAAGCCCGTGACATTCAGACAACTCCCGATAGTTACTTGTACAGTAAAACTTCCTGAATCGTTTAATTTTGCTGGCAAGTGTAATCTGTAGAGAATCTTGGAACTGCATGCCTTCATCAGTGCCACAGTCTCATACTCAGACCATTTAGTCTTATTAACCATAATTTCCTTGAGATATTTAGCATATTTCGGGATCCTCTGCAAAACATCAATCAGCGGTAAGTTAAATTGTACCTGTTTTAGCAGCCCGATGAATTTCTGGAAGCAATCATCCTCCTTCTTCTTCTTGAACTTTTATGGGAATGGGGGAGGAGGTTTAGGTAATGGGCTGGTCTTATCAGTAGCCTCATTGGTCTTTGTAACATTTTGATCCTCCCTATTCTTCTTTTTGGGGACCAATTCTGTCAAGGGCCGTCCACTTCTTGTGCTGACTGTATTGACCCGCTTCAGGTTAGGATCAGTGTTACCAGGTAGGCCTCCTTGCAGTTTGAAGTTTATTGAGTTGGCTAACTGTCCCAACTATTTTCTAAGTTTTGCAGATCCTGCTTGTTCCTCCGCATCTCCTCTTCTTGTTTGTTTTGGTTCGCCAAGATCTACCTCAACACCTCACTATCTGTCATGGTGTTTGGGTTGGCCTATCTTGCAGGCTACTAGGCTGGCTGATTCTGAAATGCATTTCCCCCCTAGGACTTTGCTGCGATGGCCCATGATTCTGCTGATTACCACTCCATAATAAGTTTGGATGGTTCCTCTAATTCGGGTTATAGGTGTTCCCAAATCCTTGATAACCCTCTCTATTAGCATTTCCCATAAAGTTCACTACCTAAGGATTAGATTTGCAAGGTTCAGCTGTGTGATATCCTCCCCTACATACATCACACCAATCCAGTTGTTGCTGTACCATGTTCACGGGGGCTTGCTGCTGACCTACTGCCAATGACACTTGCTGTTTCAGACCCAAAGCCAAGTTATTGAAGTTCGTAGTCATCATGTTCTGCATAGCAACCATTTGAGCTTGCAAGCTCGTTATTGCATCAAGTTCTAACACCCCAACCTACTTCTGGACTGTTGGTCTGCTGGATCCTCCATTCCATTCTAGATTACACTAGGAAATTCTATTGAGAAGAGCATATAGCTCATCGTATGTCTTCTCTAGTGCTTGATCCCCTGCAGCTGAATCAAGAAGAATCTTGGTATTTGGGTTCCAACCCTTTAATGAAGGTGTGGACTAATATCTTGTTAGCTTGGTAATGGCGTATTCAATTTATCAGTAAAGTTTTGAACCTGTCCCACGCCTGATAGAGGTTCTCCCCAGCCCTTTGCTTGAAACTTAGGGTCTCACTTCTCAATTTGGGTGTATTGCCAGATGAGAAAAATCGGGTGAGAAATTTGTGATCCAAATCATCCTAGGATGCTATGGAGTTGGGTGTTTAAATTTTTAACCACCTCCGGGCTTCCCTTAACAGTGAAAAGGGGAACAATGCCATCCTCACATAGTCATAATTCACTCCCATTAGAATGAAAGTATCAGCAATCTCAAGAAAATTCTGAAGATGGACCTGCGGATCTTCATGAGGAAGCTCGAGTGAACTGCCTAGTAGAGTAGCAACTGGACCATGTTCTGTTTGAGCTCCCATCAGCCACCAAGTTTAGGCTTGATGAAACAACTTATAACATTTGTAGTTCTCGGGATTGCCACATCCCTCACTAGCCTTGGTGCTGGTAGTGAAGCTACAAGAGCTGGTGGTAGTCGATTGTTGTTTGCCATAGTCTCGTCAACAACAATAGATTCCACCTTGTTCTCCTCTTGATCCTCTAGCTCAACTAATTTAATTAGCGGTGCTTCAAACAAAATTTTTGATCTCCTCTTTGATTGACGAATACAAGAGTCTTTGATCTTCCAGCTTAGAGCTCAACTTCCTGCACAAAAACACCACTAAGATCCAATGCAACGATCACCACAAAACAAGATAACTTTGATAATTAACCAATTCGCTTCATATCCCCGGCAACGGCGCCAAAAGCTTGTTGTTCCCTATATGCAAGTGTACGTGGTCTCACAAGTAATATAGTGGCCCTAATTAAAAGAGTCGGGTCGTCGAACCCAAGGGATTTGAATGTAATTAGTAACTTCTGTTGGTTATTATGTTTATGGTGTTTTAGTAACAAGAGGTTCAATTTTAGGGAAAATTAAATTATAAAAGAAAAACAACTTTCTAGTAAACTAATCTGACTTTTACGCAAGATATCAATTAAGAAGCAATTCCAGGGTTGTAATCTTTACGACTCTGTTTAGCTTTAACAATGTGCATCTACGTCTGGTTTTCTAATTATTGATTCACGGGGTTTAATTTACTTGAACAGGGTTGGACGCCTCTACCGGCCTACCGTTATTGACTTCCTAACTACATTATTGAGCGGGGATAGATAGACTAATAAAAATGCATTAAAGCTATCTTCCCATATATAAAGCAGGCAAGGTGTAAGGGGAGTTGTGACGGGTCTCCCTTCCACGAATCAACCTACTTTCCTAGTATTGAACAAGCTCCCTATGCTATTGTGTTCTATCCACTCCAACATCTCTCAAATCTAGAGTGAACAGCGAATTTACTCCCCAGTTGGCCAGACTCTGAAGTATAGATAAAAATAATATATGAATAATTGAAAGAAATCATTCATAGATGTAAGAAGTTATGAACTACACATAGTATATGACTACAACCCCATAATATGGAGACTTAGCCACTCATGAACATGGAATACATCATGAATGAAGTGGGAAACATCAAAAATCCAAATTCTAAAGATCAAACTAGCAAAATTATGGTGGAAAAGAGTTTTCCGTCGTCCCTCTTATAGTTCTTGCATAAAAACCAAGGTAAAAACCTAAAGTCTAAGATAGAATAATAATAAAAATCCTGTAATTAGACTTTTTCGCATCGGGTCCTCAATTCCGCGATGCAGACCCCTTGTATTTCTGACTTTTCTCTTAATTTGCTAACCGGATGATCCTGCACATCTTTTGCATAGGTCCACGATGCGGACCTTGCACATTTTTTTGGGCTTGCGCCTTTTTCCCATTTTTCAGCTTCCACAACCTTGTTCCCAAGTCAACCACATGGATTTTTGGTCTTTTGACTGCTTCTGCTGACTTTTATCCTTCGAGATCCAAGCTATGTTCTTTCCTCGAGTTCGAGTTTAACTCTGAACTTTCCAATCAAAGCAAAATCCTGCAAAAACATAACCAACAGGCACACTCAGCCTTACATTAGCAAAAAAAAGAAAACGACACTCAAACACCTAAACTCTATTAATTTGTCCTCCGAAGTAACTCTATTTATGGGTATTATTAGCTAATTAGGCATATAAATACGCCTGAGATCACTCCCATAAGGTGAAGTATAGATTGCCTTGGCAAGTCGACCAGCTCTTTACCAATTAGGGGTAATAATTGGGTTTCCAAGTTATAGCTCGCTTGGTCTTATTCTTTATCGATTGAGGTCTCTTCCCACATATGTATCATATTCTACGTATGTTGAATGATTTATAAACATGTTTTACTTCAAGCATTGATCCTGCATGCTATATTGAGATTATGTCTATCTATTGCCTATGCACTTCGACTATATTGACTTATGTCTTGTTGCATTGCATCCTACATACTTAGTATATTCAAACGTACTAACACATACTTTTGCCTACATGATGTCACCATGTAGGGACTGGAGCTCCTCTTGATCATCCTCCATGTGGCTGTGAGATTATTCGAAGATAAGCTTGGTGAGTCCTCATATTCGGGGACGCTATCTGCTTCTCTTGCTATTTCTAAGACTTCTTTATGTTGAACATTTTACATTATGAGGGTGAGCCTAGAAAGTGTCTTGGACCCTGCACCATTCTATGTTTAGAGGTGTTGTTAGAATATTATGATGTACTTATGCTATAAGTTGACTCTTCATGTTTTTATGATTATCACAGTCTTTTTCTTAGTAGTCCCGCTTACCTTTTTATATTATCTTTTGTTGTTGTTCACTTTGCTTTCGCAACCAAGGATGTGTGGTTGATATGACAAGAGGCTTGTTTGGGTCCCTTCGGGTTCCCATTCGTCGTGTCACATCTAGGCCTATACTTGGGTCGTGACAAACTTGGTTTCAGAGCACTTGATTGTTAATGGTCCTCGGAATCTAACACATTGTGTCGATTAGAGTCTTATTCATGGTTGTGAAGCGCGCCACAACTATGAACAGGAGACTATGAGGCATTTTAGAAAATGTTTCACTTCTTTATGATCTATGTCGTGCGATAGAGCTAATTCTTCTAAGGCTTATTACTGATCCCTAACCATTAAGTTTTAGAACATGTGTAACGACCCAAGCCTAGGGCCTAGCCGTGACATGGCGAATGGGGAACTCGAAAAGACGCCAAACAAGCATCTTAACATATCATCACACATCATTGGTCGCGGAAGCAATTAATCAACATAATTAGATTAGAAATAAAGGTAAAGGGACTATAGGGAAACTTTCATAACATATACATCAAAACAAGAGAGTCAAGGCTCAATACATAGCATGTCCAACAATACCTCTAAAAGTTATATAGGAGTGGGGGCCAAGACAAGCAACCAGGCTCACCCTCATAGTCAATACATACATAAAAGAAAGATAGTCTTAGTACATAATAAGAGATCATAGACATTGTCCCTGGAATGGAGGACTTACCAACTAGCTTGAGAGAGATCGTACTAGCCATGTGGAGAAAGATGCTCAAGTGGTGCTCTGGTCGCTACATGGTGACATCATGTAGGCGTAGAGTCCGAGTTAGTACGTTTGAATGTACTAAGTATGTAGGATGCAATGTAACAAGAGATAAGCAACATAATCGAAATACATAAGTATAGGCAATATGTAGCATATAACAATATGGTATGCATGGAAGATGGTTGAAGTAAATCATGCTTACATAGAACATAATACATATGCAAGAAGAGACTATTGTTATAATATTCATAGTCTATTGAGGTACCAACCCCTTAATTGGTTGGTGGATCATCGCACCCTACCACCCATGGTGATTGAGGTACCAACCTCTCAACTCGGTTATCAAGGTATAAATTCCTTGATTGGTTGGTGGATCATCTCACCCTACCAACCATGGTGATTGAGGTACAAACCCCTCAACTCGGTTATCAAGGTACAAACCCCTCGAAGTGGTTATCAAGGTACAAACCCCTCAACATGGTTACCCGGGCTCACAACCCCCCGAGTGGCGCATGGTTAATTCCCAACACGATATAGGAAAATATCATATACATACATTCCTTCCATCATCATAAAGTCATTCAACTCATAAGACATGCATTGGACCTTCAATTCCTCAAGAAATCATAATAGGACATTTTATCAAACACTTGGCGGTTGTGTAGTACTAGTGTAAAACCATGCAATTTAGGGATGAAATCATGCAAGAAAATTCAATGTAAAACCATCCATCAATACGTTGTAACACCCTCAAGCAATATACATCAAAATCCTTCATTAAATCCCACAATGGATGTTAGATTCATAGCTCAAAACATGCTAAAACAACCACAATTTCATGAAACCACACATAGTTCATAGTCTGATTCATAATAAGTAAGACCCATAAGTAAATCAACTTGAAATCATGCAATTTAGGTAAAGAGGAAACTTATACTTCATGGGTGAAAGGAACCTATGAAGGAAACCCACATACCTTAGCTTTGGAGAATTTCTTGATGAAGATTTGAATGAAGAGTTGAAGCTTGGTTGAATTCCTGAAGATCTGGAAGAGATTTGGACACTTGAATTTTGAGAGAAATATTAGTCTAAGGGCTTTAGAGGGTATTGGGGAATGTCTTGGATGGTATGAAGATGAAATGCGGCTAAGTATAGGTATTTTCACGCATGGGAAGACTTAGGCCCAAGACCCAAAAGCCTTGGACCAGGACACAAAAACTAGAAAAAATTATACCCTCTCCTTGCCCCTGGTGTGTCCCGCCTGAGGCGCGCTAGCTCATTGGAAATTGAAGTTTTGTGATTTTTAAATTTTTCTATGGTTTCTCTTAAATCAGAGTTAGACCAATTTCCACTCAATGTTGCCCCCAGAACAAGATTATGAAGTCAAATTTCAATATCACGCACGGATTTTGAGATATATGAAAATTACGATTTGGTGCACTTTCGAGGCACATTTTCAAGCACTTTTTGGGGTTGTTTCAACATGTCTTAAGCTATTCAAAAGGTGACATTTCCAAAGCAGAGGTTCGCTATGCTCTATGGATATTGGCCAAAACTGTGACCGCCCAACTCAACTAATGGGTGGGCACCCTCGAACTCAAATGATAAGAGGGGGAAGAAAAAGCCCAAGAGAGCCTGAGCTGAGGATGCTTCATCCTATAATAGACTACCGGTGCCCTAGTACCCAAAGAAAAGGACCCTTTTTGCCACTTGTCTAGAGTGTGGAATGAAACACCACGGGAGGTGCTTGGAGGTGATTGTGGATTGCTTCAAGTTTTGCGGTGTTAGGCATAAGATGAGGGGTTGCCTGATGGCCTCAAAGGAAGGGAGAAGAAGGGCGCAATTTCAAGGGAGGCTCCCATGTGCTAAGCCTAATGGCAATGGTAAGATGGCCCGTCCTAGGTGACCAAAATGTGGGAGAAATCATAATGGCACATGTCTAAGGAACACGGGTACATGCTTTGGGTGTGGCAAGATGGGCGACAAGATTGGTGACTGTCCATATGTTCAAAGGAAGGGTAAGCGTGTTGGTGTTCAATCTTCTCCTTTGTGACATAAGTATGGGAAGCACCATCCGGGATATGGTTTGGCCGGTTCGAGTGCATGTTTTGAGTGTGGTGCAAAGGATCATGAGCCCAGACATTATCTATGGGTTACTAAGGACTATGAGAATGACCATCGACGTGCGTAACTATAACCCTCTAGGGGTCACTACACTTAGCATGGTTCTTCACAGGTATGCTAGAGGTTTTTGATTTTGATGTGTAAGCATTGATAGACCCGAGTTCCACTCTTTCTTTTATTTCTCCTCTTGTTGCCAAAAAGCTTTGTGTTAGTTCCGAATTGTTGTGTGAACCTTATAAAGTGTCTACCCCCGTTGTTGAGTTCATTATTGCTAAACGAGTCTATAGAAATTGTCCTATGTTCATTTTACATAAAATCTTGCTTTGTGATTTTGTTAAATTAGATATGGTGGATTGGTTGCATGCATATTATGCTTCTATTGATTGTAGAACCTATTGGGTTAAATTTCAATTCCCTAATGAGCCCGTTCTTGAGTGGGAGAGTTGTGATGTGGTGGTCAAGGTAGATTCTTTTCTTCTCTTAAAGCCCCAACTTTGATTTCTAAGGGTTGTATCTGTAACACCCCGCACCTTACAATACTAGTACTATACAAATGAAACATGACAGGGTTTGGTTAAATTAGCGCTAATTTTTAAAAGTTCTTGAATCTCGTGTTAATGGGCTATATGTGCGTCTAACGCTTAAGAGGGTCGAGTGTATACATGTTTTGTGTCGAATTGAGGAGATTACAATCTTAAATGAAGTGAGAGAATTGAGGTGCTTGTAGGACTTAGTAAGCTAGCAGGTGAGTC
>JAPFFP010099913.1:0-19834 GCA_026153255.1 Solanum medicagineum | reverse complement strand
TCCACAACTCTGAGGACAACATCTATTGATTTCATGCTATGTAAAGACTCTTTTCTTTTGTTGGATACTTATGACTATGAGGATGAGCCCAGAAAGTGTTGTGGGCCCCACACGATTCCATGTTTGGAGGTGTTGTTGGATAAATGCTGTAATTATACTTTGAGCTTTGACTCTTCTAAGTTATACAAGTATTAGACTCTTTCCCTTAGTCTTAAATCCCCTTATTTATGTCTATGTTGTTGATATCTTGCTTCTGCGACTGAGGATGTGTGTATGATATGCTAAGAGGCTTATTTGAGGTCGCTTTGGGTTCCCCATTCACCATCTCACGTCTAGGACCTAGTTTGGGTTGTGACATTTTTTGCTAAAATTTCATTTGTTCCATCTCCTCATTTTGTTCATTATTATTATGGCCAATTCTTTCATTAAGATTCCTCACATTGTCTTCTCCTTTGTTGTCTAAACTCTCTATTTTTCCATCTTTCTTTTGTACTTCCAGTGCCCCAAATTTGTTTTCACTTTCCTTTTTCTGTAGAGCTCGTGAATTCCATTTTTGTTCCTATCTATTCTTGTTATTTTTCCTTGCCCTTCTAGAAAATTCGTACTTTTGTTCTCTAAGACCTTTATTATTATCATGTTGTCTGTAGTTAATCTCCCCTTTGTGTTGTCATCAAGTGGTCCAATTTTCAGTTTCAACTTTCTGTCCCATGTCCTTTCCTTATTTTTCTTTCTTTTCCTCCTTTGGATACAACTTTAGGTGTAAAATAGAGCAATATTTTTTATTGTGTCCATGAAATTTGCAAGTTGATACTTTGGTATATAATCATATCTAATTGGAATTCATTTCTCCACCACTTCCCCTATCTTCTTTCTTAATCCCACATTGATCCTCTTTGGGAATTCACCTAACAAATCCACCTAGACTTACCTTAGCACAACTAGGTCTTGTCTTGTCATGAGTCACTAGGTCAACCTATAAAGGCTTTCTAGTGCCGCAGTTAGCGATAAAATTGCCTCTTTCCCCTAAAAAATTAGCTAGTAGAATGGGGAATAAAATCCATGCAATTACTCTCATACTCTCTTCCTTTTGGATCGAACATGGAATACAACTTCAACATCCTCATTGGATATGACTGGTACATGGTTTCGCATGCAAATATTGTATCTTTTCAAATGGATCTGTTGATATTTAGAAGTGTTTGAATTGAGAGTTGAGGAATATGTTATAGGATGAGAAGTAAGTGCGGTTGTCAAAGGTTGAACCTGTGAGGGAGACCGTCTAACGGTCGGTGTGGCCATCAATCTAGTAGGTTTCAATAGGATCGTATTACTAAAGCCAATTGCATGCAATCTCCCTCCCTTAGAAACCACCCGGGTTTCTTAATCCATGACTCAGGCTCACCACACTGGTTCATAACCCAAATAGATGACCCTTTTTGTACCAAATCATACAAATTTGACTGGCACTCAAGCTTACAAACAAATCCAAAGGAAAAACATGAACTAGCAGTTGTGGCAAACACATTTCACTAAATTTTTCATCAGATAGATAAAACAAACCATCGAACCCTTTGAAAAACCACTACCACTTCATTCTTAATATAGGAAACACAATGAATGGCCCCATATATATAAACACTATTATAGAAATACTCAATCATTGGACCGTGAATGTTCTTTGAATTAACTATTTTTCACAAACCAATACTTAAACAATAGACCTCAAACTTCAGGAGGCAATACTATATAAGCACCATGATGCAAATACCCTATGCTCACCACTTTTAAATCATGGTTTTTCTGGTCGAACCTAAATCCAAGACAAAACATGTAAGGACCATAAGGACCGAAATGAACACGAGGCTTAAGAAAGGTGATACTTTTTGTGAATAGCAGGGTTCTATAGAATGATAGTATATGTCCCAAAAAGATCAACATAAGGGAAAAACAGACAATTACGAAAACCTATAACTCTAAAGTGGTTACCGAGCATTGTCTTGAGGGGAAATTCCAATTCATTAACAAGAAGGGGGTTTTCGAATTTTGAAGGGTCAAGGAAGAAAGAGTACTTTTCTTGATTCTTGGATATAGTAGAGAGGTGGTAAAGGAGGAGAATTGAAGAATGGGAGTGAGCTAACTAACTTGAGATGAAACAAGGAGAGATATGAGAAAACACGATTGCTTTAAAACACACCTGAAACACAAAAAGATTTTGTTGGGCAGCCTGCAAAGTATTTCTTCTCTTCTTTGGGGTTTCTATGAGACTATCTGGCTTCAAAACCCTATTGCGATTCAGGTTGTTTCAAAGCAATGTTGTTCTCTAATATCTTCTCTTCGTTTTATCTTTACTCACTTATCTCACTCTATTCTCCCCTTCTCTTCTTCGACATCTCTACCAGACCCAAGAAAGAAGAAAAGTACACTATTTAACTTGCCCTTTCAAAATCTAAAAATCTCACTCTTGTAAAGATTTGAAATTTCCCTACAAAATTATCTCCGGCAACCACTTTAGAGTTGTGGGGATTTGTAATCGTCTGGTTTGCCTCTCCAATTATCTCTTCGGTACACAAATACTATCATTCTCTGTAATCCTACTTTTGAAGGGGTTTCACCCTTTCTATGCCCTGTGTTCATTTTAGTCTATATGGGCCTTTCATGTTTTTTCTTGGATTGGGTTTGATCAGGAAAACCATGATTTTGAGGTGGTGAGAACAACATATTTACACGACGATCATGGTGCTTATACAGTATTGCCTCATTAAGTTGAGATCTATAGTTTAAGTATTGGTTTATGGAAAATAGTTAACTCAAAGGACATTCATTGAAAAATTATTGAGTATTTCTATAGCAGTGTTTATCTAAATGGGACTATTTATTGGCGTTCACGTATTAAGAATGAATGCAGTGGTGATTTTTCAAATAGCCGGTTGGTTTTTTATCTGAATGATGAGAAATTTAGTGAAATGGGTTTGCTGCAAAGCCTAGCTCATGTTTCTCCTTCAAATTTGTCTTTAAGCATGTACAACATTGGATTTCTATCATTTAGTATGCCAAAGGTCGCTATAAAGGTGAATATTGTGATCAATGTGTTGTATAGGGTATTAACCAGAATTGTGAAATTTATTAAGCGAAATTATTAAATTTACTGTTGTTTGTATTAGTAGAAGACTCCTACTATTGTAGGAGTTTGTTGTTGTATATCTATAGAAGACTCCAACCATTTAGAGTTCCTTAAGTTCAGCTGTAGGTAGTTATTATTGAATGTATTTAAAGCTTGATAGCCTAAGAATAAAATCATCCTTCGACTACTTTTCTCTTTCTCATTTTATAGGGTATTCGAGCCTCTAACATCTTACGAGCTTGATCCTTTTTTCTCTCATTCTATGGCTGCATCTCAAGAAACAATCCCTCCTGTTATTGATGCTACTACTGCCAATACTACTAACATCAGCGGTGCTTCTACTATTTCACCCATTGTTCATATGGTACAATTCAATCCCGCATCTTAGTTACCTATCAAATTGCAAGGTAATCTCAACTTCTTGATTTGGAAAGCACAACCTGTGATGCTACTCAATGGCCATCAACTCATGGGATATCTTGATCGATAAAAATTGAAACGACCACAAAAAGTACTCGAAAATGTGCCCCGGAAGTCTCCAGAATCGTAATTCCCATATATCTAAAAATCTGTTCATTGTTTCAAAAATCTGACATTATATTATTGTTCTGGGGGAAAAATTGAATCGGTAATGAGTCTAACCCAAATCTTAGAGCAACCATAGAAAAAGTCAAAAATTACAAAATGCAATTTCCAGAACTGTTTTCCCATTCCCTGGGCGACGCACAGATGTGTTAAAAATGGTCCAGTTTTATTTTTCGGTCCAAGACTTTTAAGTCTTAGGCGTAAGGGTCCCCATACATGAGAATACCGATAGTTATCCTTATTTCACCATGATATCATCCTTAAGATTCCCCAATATCCTCTCAAACACTTAGACTCATATTTCGCCCTAAATTCAAGTCCCAAAACTCAAGACCAATCTTAAGGATTTATCAAAGATTTCATTCAAACTTCAAGTCCCCATCTCCAATCTTTTTCAAGGGTTCTCTGAAGCTAAGATATGTGGGGTTTCTTTCATGGGTTCCTTTCACCCATAATACTTAAGATCTCTTTACTCAAAAATTGCATGATCTCTAGTTGATTTATTCATGGGTCTTATCTATTATGAAAATCACTCACTATGTTTGAGCATAAGAAATTATGAGTATTTTACCATGTTTTGAGCTATGATTCTAAGATCTATTGAAAGGTTTGGTGAAGGATTTTGATGTCTATTGCTTGAGGGTGTTATCAAGTATCTATTTAAGCTTTTACATTGGATTTACTAGCACGATTTCACTCTTGAATTGCATAGTTTTACACTATCACTACACACCCTCTAAGTGTTTGATAAAATATCTGGATTTGGTTTCTTGAAGAGTTGAAGGTCCAAAGCATGTCTTATGAGTTAAATGACTTTATGATAATGAAATGAATGTTTATATGAGTTATATGTTTGAGAAGTATCTATGTCATTATAAGATAAATGCCTTGGTGGAGGTTGTGATGTCCATCAACCATTGTTAAGGGGTTGACACATTGACTACCTAATTGGAGGGTGTGATGTCCATTAACTGGTAAAGGGTTGATACCTTGACCACCTAATTGGAGGGTTTTTTATCCATTAACTGGCAAGGGGTTGATGCCTTGACCACCTAGTGAAGGGTGAGACGTCCATTAACCATTGTTGAGGGGTAGGTACCTTGGCCACCTTGATGAAGGTTGTGATGTTGATCTACTAATTAAGGGGTATATACCTTGATCACCCTCCAAGGGGGTGCCAAACCTTGGATTCTAAGCATTAATTACTTAGTCTATGATGATGGTCTTCTTCTACTTATGTATTATGATTTCTATAGGTATGATTTTACTTCAAGCATCATTTTTACATGTCATATCTTTACTATGCTATCCATTATCTATGTTTGTACATTTCGATTATGTTGCATATATCTTGTTGCATTGCATCCTACATACATAGTACATTCAAACGTACTAACACCTACTCTATGCTTACACGATGTTACCATATAGGAACCGGAGCTCCAGTTGGTCATCCTCCTCCACGTGGCTAGTGGCTTTCATTCAAGCTAGTTGGTGAGTCCTCACGTCTGAGGGCAATATCTATGTTTTTATGCTATATATTAAAGACTATCTTTCCTTTTTCATATACTTTAACTATGAAGGTTAGCCCGGTTGTTGTCTTGGCCCTTGCTAATTTCTATGTTAGAGGTGCTGTTGGACAAGAAATATGTATTATGCTTGAGCTTTGAATCACTTATGATATTCAAGATATTTAAATATAAGTCTCTCTCCCATAGTCCCAATTTCCCCTTGTTTATGTTTCTTATGATGAATTATCTTGCTTCCATAACCAAAGATGTGTAAAGATATGCTATGAGGCTTGTTTGGGGTTCCTTCGGGTTCCCCATTCGCCGGTCACGTGTAGGCTATATGCTTGGGTTGTGACAAAGGTGGTATCAGAGCACTAGGTTTTTAGATCCTCAGAGTCCAACACACCGCGTTTATTAGATGATTATTCATGGTTGTGTTGTGCACCACAACCATGAGCAAGAGGCCATGAGATATTTTAGGAAATGTTTCCCTTCTTCATGTTCTAAGTCGTGCCACAGAGTTGGAGTAAGTTTTTCCCCCTAATGATTGTTGTTTCCTATGCTAGATCATGCTTGACACTCGAGGAAGAAGGGCTCAAACTCCCAAGGAGCAACCTAGAAATGGTGAGCTCCTGGATGCTCTCACTATGCTTACCCAAGTTTTGTCCAATCAAGACAACCAAGGGCCTAAGCCCCTAATGCTACTACCTCGGGAGTTAGTGTAAGGGACTTCATGAAGATAAATCCTCCAGTGTTTTATGGGTCAAATGTGGAAGAAGATCCACAAGAAATCGTTGATGAGATCTACAAGATTTTGCCTATTATGGGTGTTAGGCCAAATGAAAAGGCGGAGTTGACGGCGTACCAACTCAAAGGGGTAGCCTAAATATGGTATGATCAATAGAAGTGGGAGAAAGAAAATGGTAATGTAGTTCATTGGGAGGAGTTCAAAGTGGCCTTTCTTAATCAGTTCTTCCCACTTGAGCTTAGAGAAGCTAAATTGGTGGAGTTCGTGAACTTGAAACAAGGTGCTTTTAGTTTGAGGGAGTATGCCCTCAAGTTCATCCAACTTTCGAAATATACTCCTTAATTAGTATCCGATGAAAGGACTAGGATGAATAAATTTATGATGGGTGTCTCTGACTTGGTGAGTGAGGAATGTCGATCTGCTATGTTGATCGGTGACATGGATTAGTCCCGTTTGATGACTTATGTTGAATGATTGGAGGAAGAAAAGATGAGGAAGAAGAGGGGCAAAAAAGGGCCTGTTTTGAAGGAAAGTTAAGGAGTCCTAAGGAAAAAAGTGTTATGGTGCCTTATGTTAGATAACCAAGGTGTGGTAGATGACATGACGGGCCATGCTTGAGAGGTAATGGGACATATGATAAATAATTGTCCTCATAAGCGCAACAATGGCAAGGGTGGTGAAGTTGACCAAGGGGGTTCTCCAAGACATAATCAGTTCTATGCTCTTCAAAGGAGGCTAGAGGTAGATGGGGCACCCGATGTTGCTACCTTTATGTTGAAGTTTCCTTGACTTAGATGTGTGTGCATTGTTGGGGCCGGTGTGCTATTTTCTCTTTCTTTATTATTTTTGGTTGCTAGAAAGTCCATAAGCGTTATTCCAAGATCATCTTGCATTAGGTTTTGCCTTGTGATTTGTTGGAGTTGGTGTTGTGAACTTTGATGTTGTACTTTAAATAGAATAGTTGCATGCATGTTGTTTCTCCTTTGGTAGCAAGACCCATAGAGTTAGATTCCGACTCCCTAATGAACCCATCTTTGAGTGGGGGGTTGTCAAGTGATAGCAAAAGAGGTAGGTCCATTCTTGTCCTAAGGTTTAATTTTTCTCTAAGGGTTACCCCATTTTCTTATTGCATAGAAGTCTTGTTTTGTGATCTTGGATGAACTTAGCTTGATGTGTTGGAGGTCTAGGGATAATTTAGGCTACTTGCATAGCGTGTTTCCAATGATTGTAGAACTCGTAAGGTTGTAATATGATCGTTGAGGATGGTCGATCTACTGGGTCAACTACAATGGGTTAGTCACTTCACTAAGATTGATCTTTGGTTCGAGTTTTGTCCCCAAGTGAGCACTATTATTGGTGGAGTTGTTTGACTGGCATATGCATCAATTGTCTTTATGGGTTTCATAAATAAGGTCTTAAAACCCTACCTTAGCATGTTGTGGTGACCTCTAATAATAGTATTGATTTATTTGGAGCTTGTAAATCATTTAGGGGTAGTGTTGCAAGTCTTAGGATATGAGAGGTTATTTCTTAAATATGATGAGTGTGAATGGTGGGTAACAAGGAGGTTGTTAGAGCTCCTTAAGGATTATGGTATGAGTATGCGTTAGTTTCTTTGGTAGGGCTAGTGTTGTGGTTGGTGCTCTAAGTAGTCTAGTGTGTGTGGATAATGGTTGCAAAGAGGAGATAGTGGGGTCCATCGGTTGGTTAGATTCGAAGTTAGGTTGAGGGACGTTGAGAATGGTAGTATAATGTTTTGGTGGTTCGAAATCTTCTTTAGTTGAGGAGGTGTAGTTTAATCAAGGCCTTGACTTCGCCTTATTTAAGTTGGAAGTTTTGGGTGTAGAGATAGTAGAGTGGAGGTTATCACCCAAGTGGGAGATGGTGGTTTGTGGCAACTAGTGTAATAGGTATGTCTAAGGTTGGCAAATGAGTTATGGTTGTGAGTCCTTTTGGAGTATAGATGAAGTTGGTAAGGTTGCATATAGATGGGATTTGCCTAAGGATATGATTATGGTTTGTTTGGTTCTTCATGTTTCTAGTTTTAGGAGATGTGTTGGTGGCTCTAGTGCTATAGAACTCTTTGAGATTATAGGTGGATGAGTGGAGAAGTTGACTAATAATGATGTGGTGTTCGACAAGGCCCTTTTTGGTGGAGTCGTCTATTTGGAAGTGTATCTCGGGGAGCTGGTGTGAGCATAGAGAAGAAATATTTGTATCTCTTCTCTATTCAAGCTTTTGATAACACATTAAGTCCATTTCTATGATTCCAAGTCTTGAATTTCAGCCCCTATGTCATTGCATGCACTCATGTTTATGTTGGCAAGTTCATGATGTTTTTGACACTTATGTTGAGATTTTGAAAATGATGTTTTAAAGTATATTGTTGCATTCTTGTTTTGGCTGATCTCCTTACGATTACTCTTCTCTTGTACGTTTTGTTGACATTTGGGATGAATATTTCCAAGGGGGAGATATTGAAACGACCCCAAAAAGTGCCCGAAAATGTGCCCCACAAGTGCCCGGAATTGTAATTTCCATATGTCTAAAAATCCATTCATTATTTCAAAGATCCTACTTTATATTCCTGTTTAGGGGGAAAAATTGAGTGGAAAATGGGTCTAACTCGAATTTTACAGCAACCGTAGCAAAAGTCAAAAATTGCAAAATGCAATTTCCAAAACTATTTTCGCGTTCCTTAGGAGACACACACATTTGTTAAAAATGGTCCATTTTTATTTTTCAGTTCAAGACATTTAAGTCTTATGCCTAAAGGTCCCCATACATGAAAATACCTATACTTGGCCTTATTTCACCCCCATATCATCCTTAGCATTCCTCAATATCTTCTCAAACACTTAGACTCATATTTCACCCTAAATACAACTCCCAAAACTCAAGGGCAATCTTAAGGATTTCATTCAAGCTTCAAGTCTCCATCTCCAATCTTTTTCAAGGGTGCTCCAAAGCTATGGTATGTGGGTTTCTTTCATGGGTTCCTTTTTCCCATTATACCCAAGCTCTCTTTACTAAAAAATTGCATGATTTCTAGTTGATTATTCGTGGGTCTTATCTGTTATGAAAATCACTGCTCACTATGTTTGAACATATAAAATGGTGACTGTTTTACCATGTTTTTGAGCTATAAATCTAAGATCTATTGAAAGGTTTGGTGAAGGGTTTTGATGTCTATTGCTTGAAGGTATTACCAAGTATCTATTGAAGCTCATACATTGGATTTGATAGCATGATTTCATTCTTGAATTGCATGGTTTTACACTATCACTACACACCCTCTAAGTGTTTGATAAAATGTCCAGATGTGGTTTCTTGAGGAATTGAAGGTCCAAAGCATGTCTTATGAGTTGAATGACTATGATGATGAAATGAACATTTATATGAGTTATGTTTATGAGAAGTATCTATGTTATTATAGATGACCACCTTGGTGGAGGGTGTGATGTCCATCAACCATTGTTAAGGGGTCGATACCTTTACCACCTAATTGGAGGGTGTGATGTCCATTAACTGGCAAGGGGTTGATGCCTTGACAACCTAAATGGAGGGTGGAATGTCCATTAACCATTGTAAAGGGTTTGATACCTTGGCCACCTTGATGAAGGGTGTGGTGTTCATCTACCGATTAAGGGGTATGTACCTTGATCACCCTCCAAGGGGGTGCCAAACCTTGGATTCTAAGCACTAGTTGCTTGGTTTGTGGTAATGGTCTCCTTATACTTATGTATTATGCCTTATACAAGCATGATTTTACATCAAGCATAATTTTTACATGTCATGTCGTTACTATGCTATCCATTATCTATGTTTATGCATTTAGATTATGTTGCCTATCTCTTGTTGCATTGGATCCTACATACTTAGTACATTCAAACGTACTAATGCATACTCTATACGTACATGCTGTTACCATGTAGGACCCGGAGCTCCATTTGGTCATCATCCTCCTCCACGTGGCTAGTGACTTCCATTCAACCTAGTTGGTGAGTCCTCATGTCTTAGGGCAATATGTATATTCTTATGCTATGTATTAAAGACTATCTTTCCTTTTTGGTATACTTTGACTATGAGGGTAAGCCCGGTGTCTTGTCTTGGCCCCCTCTAAGTTCTATGTTAGAGGTGTTGTTGGATAAGATATGTATTATTCTTGAGCTTTGACTCACTTATGATATTCAAGCTATTTAAATATAAGTCTCTCTCCCATAGTCCCAATTTTCTCTTGTTTATGTTTCTTATGATAAATTATGTTGCTTCCGCGACCAAGAATGTGTAATGATACACTATGAGGCTTGTTTGGGGTTCCTTCGCGTTCTTTATTCACCAATCACGTCTACGCCCTAGGCTTTTGTCATGACATAAATCGGCACCACCAACGACTGTTACTCAAGATAACCTTGTTTTCCTAAATCCCAAATATCAAATCGTGTTCTCTCAAGACCAACTGATCCAGTAAGCAATGATGGCATCTGTCGATCCCACCATTGTACCTACTTTTTCCATAGCTCTGTCTGCTAATATATCTTGGGAGCTTCTTCACACAACTTACGCAAATAATTAAGATTCACACTCCCATTTTTAGCTTGAGCAATCAATTGCAAAATATCAAGAAAGCCTCTAAATCTACTGCAGAATACTTATAAGAGGTTCAATCTCTTTCTGATGCTCTCAAAGTTGTTGGACCACCAGTAACAGATGATGAACTTATTGTCAAGATTCTTAGCGGCCTGGGCCCCGAGTATCGTGAAATTTCTGCTGCCACAAGAGCAAGGGACTCTTCACTGAGTTTTGAAAAATTGTTTCACAAGCTCATAGATCATGAGCTTTTCCTCAAGCACTAAGATCTCGAGAAGACATCCTCTAATATCAGAACTACTGTAGCACAGAAGACAAAAATGCCACACCAGTTTAATAGGAACAATCATCGCTTCAACAATCAACAGTGGAACCAATCTGCACCTCGACAGTCCAGCTCCAATAATCAGCGAAATTGGAGATCAAACTCAAGACAATCAATTCGATGCCAATTATGCCAAAAATTTAGTCACACTGTTGATGTACGTCATTCCAATTCACACAATCATTTTAAAGCTAAGGCCAACTTTTTCTCTAGTTTGCAGTCAATAGAAAGCTCTTGGGTTCTAGATTCTGGTGCAACTCATCATGTCACGGCTGAACCTCATAATCTTGAAGAGTATACAGGAAATGAGGGAATATCCATGGGTGACGGTAAAACCATTTCTATTACTAAGATACAAGCATCTAATTCTACTTTCAAGCTTTCATAATTTAACAATTATGAAATTCTAAGAATGAAAAATTCCAGAGGGGTTTTCGTCGCCTTCGCGACGTACCCCTGTGATATTTTGGACACTTTTTTTCAACTTTAGTCTATGACTTTAAGTCTTGGGCCTTAAAGTTCCCATACATATTTTTGCCCATACATAGTCATATTTCACCCTCATATAACCCTAAGCATTTCCCAATACTCACTCAAACACTTAGTCATATTTTTACTCCCTATACTCAAGTCCCAAACCCTCATCCCAAGTTAAGGTTCTTCTTCAAGTTTCAAGTCCCCATCTCTAATCTTCACCAAGTTCATCTCCAGCTAAGGGTATGAAGGTTTTATCCATTGGGTTATTCCACCCTTGGTGTCCTAATCTCCTTTTTACTCAATTTGCATGATTTAAAGTTGATTTTACATGTGGGTCTTGTATATTAAGAAATTTACTACACAGTGATTTGAGTTCATGAAAGTATGATTGTTTTAGCATATTTTGAGCTCTAAATCTTGGATTTAATGTTGATTTGATGAGGGGTTTTGATGTGAATATCTTGGAGTGTTGCAAGGTGTTGATTGATGGTTTTACAATAGATTTTCTTGCATGATTTCATCTATAAATTGCATGGTCTTTTACCACCATTTCACACCCCCCAAGTGTTTGATAAAATGTCCAGCTAGGGTTTCTTGTGGAGTTGAAGATCCAAAGCATGAGATATGATATGAATGACTAGATGATTATGAAATGAGCTTATGTATATGAATAAATTCAATATAAAGTGTTTCATTAGACTATGCCAAATCCAGGAGGAGTAAGGACACGGATAACTGAGGTGGGGGTTTGTCCTCATCAACCGAGGTGGGGGTTTATGCTCATCAACCGAGGTGGGGTTTTGTACTCATCAACCGAGGTGGGGATTTATACTCATCAAACCATTGAGGGTTTGTACTTTGCCATCAGGGTGATAAGGTGTGATTATCATCAACCATTTGAGGGGTTTGTACCACACCACCAGGGTGATGGGGTAACATCATCATCAACCGACCAAGGGGTTCATACTTTGGAAATCTAGTTGGTCTATTCTTCACAAATTATATCCTATATGAGCATGAGTTACGTAAGCATGATTTACTTAAGCAATGATCATATATATCAAATTGTTATATTACGCCTATTGCTTAACGTTATGCATTTCAATTATGGTGCCTATCCATTGTTGCAGTACATCCTACATACTTAGTACATTCAAACATACTAACGGATACTCTATGGATACATGATGTCACTATGTAGGAACCAGTGCCCAAGTTAACCATCCTCCTCCTCCATTTCAGGGACCTTACTCTATGTTGCTCCTATTATATATTGAGACGTTCTTCTTTATTGTCTATTTGATTATGAGGGTGAGCCCGGTTACTTTATCTTGGCCCTCACTCTTATCTATATCTTAGAGGTGTTTGTTGGACATGTTATGTATCTATGTTAAGAGCCTTTACTCTATTGTTTATGATGTCTACGATATGAGCTTGTCTCTTGTCTTTACTTATGATATTGTGCAAGTCTTTCACTTAGCCTCGGTTTCTCCATTCTTTTATCTTTGATGCTTGATTTATTGCTTTCGCGACCAAAGATGTGTAATGATACTTTATGAGGCTTGATTGGGGGCCCTTTAGATCTCCCTCTTGTGTCGTGTCACGTCTAGGCCCTAGGCTGGGTCGTGATAGCATATAAGACACATTTATATTGGTTTGCATCGCGGAGCTGTCACTCACAGCTATTGGAATTCAAAAATTTGTGAAAATCAACTTTTGCTATGGGTCTTCTAAAATTCGGGTTATACCGATTTCACACTCAATTTTTCCCCTGAACAAGAATATAAACTTGGATTTCGATATTATGCATGGATTTTGAGATATATGAAAATTTCGATTATGGGAACTTTCGAGGCACATTTTAAGGTACTTTTTGGGGGTCTTTTCATATAACTCATGAAAATATTCAATATTCTTCTCAATAATAGCATATCTAGGGCTGATAAAAGAAAACATCAACTCTATCAAGCACATGCTTATCCCAACACATACACCAGACAAAGAAAAATATTTTTTTTCAAATCTTATCTGAATAGAAAGCACTAAAGCTTAAAGTCTCACTTACCTTCTTAATGAAAAGTTCAATAACCTTGCACGCGTAGAAACACCCACCAAAATAGCCCCTACTTGCCTCAATCTATGAAAAAAAAATATTGATTATCGATATCAATTATGTTGGTCAAACTCAAGTCTCAATATCCCTAGTTTTCAAGTTTAGAGTTAAAGCCTAATACCCAATACCTTAGACTATAAATTAAGAGTAAAGGTATTCTTAATCTCATTATTATAACTCAATTGGTGAAAACTCAGATAAATATGTTTTCAACTAACAAGAGCACACCACAACAAGAAAATACTTGCACTTTATCACCTAACAAAGTGGTACAAAGATCAAGTTAAATCTTTATATGAATTTCCTCGAATCACCATGTGAGTTGTGTGTTTTTTTCGAGGAGAAAAGAATGAAAGAAGAAGAAAAAAGGGACTTCCCTAATTTTCTTTTCTTTCTAGCATCGCATATCAGAGAAAAATTAAACTAGGCCACTTCTTTTTTTTCATAAAAATTATTAATGGTTAAAATTGTTAATTAACCCTTCATTAAAATTATAAGAGTTATTACACTTATCCTCTGTATCATTAGCTTCTTTAACTTACTATGATATGTACTTGCTAAATCGGGCAAGACAATCTAAAAGTTAAGGCTGCATATAAATTGCAAGAACAGAGATATAGGTAACAATTCTGACAAACTCAAAGGACCAAAAATATTTAGAAGTATATCTCCAAAACTATTTTGAACTAACATCTAACCAATAGGGCTATTTTGCCATTTTTAGATGTTTTTACGATAGGGAATTCGGAACACTGCTTCAATCAAGCAACACCAAACTCTCAACATATTTTCTCAAGAAGAATGAATAACCCTACCATGTATATCCAGAACCTTCGATTTTCTGCTCTCAAGATCATATAGAAAATGATCTTCACGGTAAGGAACTGCCAGAAGTTCCCCATTTCTTGTGAACCCAATAACATCGCTAATTCCACCATTACAATTCACAACAAATTTCTCCATCAAAAACTCTGTTTTACCATACTGGTTCCTTACACAGACAACACCACTATTTGATTCTCCATTAACGTGTTCATAATAATTGGGAAAACACAAACTGTGAACACCAATTGCTGATGCTATTCTCAATTTAGGTGCGGTACGAAGAAAAATCTCAAAGCCGGGTGAGATTTGTTTGCGACAAAAAAGAATTTGAAATTTGAATTGGAAAAAGTGTTGAAGGAGGTACAATGGAGAATCACATAGTTGTGTTGTCTGGATTTTGAAATATTATGGTAAAACGGAGTCATAGATGTAGAATTGGTTGTGAATATGAATAGTGAGATTAGTGATGCTATTGGGTTCACAATAAATACGGAACTTCTGGTTTTGCAGTATCCTGGAAATCTTTTATCATTTACCCTAGAGCGTAGGGAATAGGAAGGATTTTGATATCCATGGTCAGGGTGATTCATTCTTCTTGAGAAGATAAAGCAAAGTTACTTCTAGTTAGAGCAAAAATTCCTTGTACTTTCAAGAGATTTCTTTCCTCATGCATTTTATGCACATATTGATATCAATTGTAGAATAGCATGGAACTGCGGTGGTGCCACAGTAGAAGGGGCATAAAATGTATCATTTGTATTGATTCATTTGGATAGATTATGTCGTTTATTATAATTTATTAATATATTTATTGTTTCTACAAATCACAAGCATTTGGGCAGAGTTTTATGAGTTCATTTGGAAGTGGACTTAAAACTGGTGGACATCTCATGTTGTTGATAGGGTTAGTTAAAGACAGAGACTATGAAAGTTTTTTAGTTAACGCGTACATTAAAAAGCTTTACTAACACATTGGCAGATTCTTCTCTGTTTGAGCTACTCAACAGGCATGCAAACAAAAGACATCACTTGTCTCAATCAAATTTTTATTAGATTTCTTGTCATGCCACCAATGTTTTTTCTTAACATTGCGGAGGTTATGTTAAGTTCGTGCTTGATCATGCCTGATCAAGCACGGGACAAATGCTAAAGCAATTTAGCAATCTTTTACTTGTCTTTGTAAACTACTGTTCGCTTTTGACATATTGTTTTCTAGTTGCTAAGACTAACTTACGTCTCTATTTGGTGTTAATTGTTGCTAATTCCATAACCATCACTATCACCGTACCACTGTGGAAGTATCAGAATATATCAATATCATATTATCATGTATTATTATTTATCTCATATGTTATTAAAAGAGGGTCTTGTTTAATTTTTGGCTAAAAAATCTTCAATCATTTGATTTTTTTCCATCTTCGCTTACCTAAGGTCTAGCATAGTGGTGGGTCTCCTTTTAAATGAACTCTATGTTTAGGGTTCAAATCCCACTTACAGCATTAATTTCTCTTAATTATTCCTTTTCATTTACGTTCGGCCTTGGGAAACCCAACCCAATATTTTACTTTATTTTTTAAAATGTTGAAATAATATTATACTATGAATTACTACTTCCTTTAAAAATTGTATTTTTATTAATTTATTCCCACATTTAAACTTTTATATTTTGAACCCTCTGAGTCAAAATCCTGGATCCGCCACTATTGATAGGGCTAGTAAAAGACATGGAAGAAACTATGGAAGTTCTTTAGTTAACGCAGACATTAAAAAGTTCTGCTAACAACATTGTGCCTAGATTCAGATTGGCAAATTCTTCTTTGTTTCAGCTACTCCTTAGGCATGCAAACCAACGACATCACTTGCTACACAATGTTCTTTCTTAACATTGCGGAGGTTATGTCAAGGTCATACCTGATCAAGCATAGGACAAATGCTAAAGCAATTTAGTAGCCTTTTACTTGTCTTTTGTAAAATACTCATTTGCTTTTGATGTATTGTTTTCTAGTTGCTAAGACTGACTTAGATCTCCATTAGGTGTTAATGGTTGTTATTTCATAAGCACCACCATCACCCCACCACCATAGTCACAAGTATCAGAATATATCATATCATATAGTATTAAAAGTGGATCTTGCTTAATTTTTGGCTAAAATATTTTTAATAATTTGATTTTTTCCATCTTCCCTTACCTAAGGTTTCTTAGTTAAAGACATCTAGAAGAGCAACTGAATTCGTAAATCCCATTCAGTCTTTTACTCGCGTATATCAATTCTCAAATCATTTTCTTTCTCCATTATGAGATATCTATGTTTTATGTTTCTCGTGCAATTTTGGCCAGTTCAATTGATGTTGTGATCTTTTAGTCAGCACTATGAGCTTTCAAAATATGTTGATGTATCAAGTCAAAAGTTATCATTCTTCTTCTGTCGCTTTTTATAAATGATCATTTTTATATTAAACATTCTCCCTCTCCTTCTCCACAAGACATATTTTCTTAGAATAAAATTTGATAAGTCGTATTGGCATATTCATATCATTACAGACTATATTATCTTAATAAGATTCACATATTTCTTGCTTGGTGGCAATTGCACCATCCTGTTGTTATGGTATTTAGTTATTGAATAAAATATAAATGATAAATTAATATTGTAATTTTAGCATTTTCTATATAATAGATCAATTTTTCAAATATAAGTTTTATTATAATTATACAGGCCAAACGTGCATACGCATTCCCAGAAACTTGTATATGAATTCAATTGATTGTGTATAGCTACAAACATTAAGAAATCTTGATATAAGTTCTTATATTTTAAGAAAACATTAAGATGTCACTCCTTAGGAGGGTACCTTTGGTGTGGCCGGCACTCAGAAACCATTGATGGCGTCCAAGCGAACTACTTGGCCTCATCACGTTCATTCAATCAGCGGAAGACTTAAAATAAAGAGAAAATAAGATGGGAAAACCAAATCATCAATCTGTCTCAATATATAAAGGTCATAGGCCAACAATCAAACTCCAATCCTGTGGCATAAGAATAGTTTTAAAAGAAATCAGTCAAGAAATAAAAGGTCTTAACATCAACTCATCACTATCTAGTCTATGAAACCTCTAACTCTACTATCTACATGGTGCCAAGGACAGGTTCATCGCTACCTTAAATCAAATAAAAAAAAATCTAAACTCTAGTAGCTAGATGATAGTAATATGAAAATCCTCTGGAAATAAGGAGGTCTCACCAATCAGCTGAATGCGAATAGATCCTCAATGAACCACCTGTTGATGATCTCTAATACCTGTCTCTGCATCGTAAAATGATACAGTCCAAATGGACATCATTACGTGGACTGTACGAGTATGTAAAATGACTGAATGAAATAGATATAGATAGAATAATATAGAATAACATCAACTAAGAAAATACTCAATCAAAATGTCAAATGTCTATCTAAAGCAAGAATAAAGAGTAGACAATTACCAATCTATATCAATCCAACCTCATCCAATCAACTCAACTCAAAGTACTATTAGTGTGGAACCTATATAGGAGTTTCTCTAACCAAAAATCATCACCTATGAGCCAGTGATAAAACAAAGAAGTGATGTTGTTGCCACATCCATCCAGTACCTTGCCAGGGTAAAGGATATCATATCAGTGGATACACAATAAATAACATCAAGACCTCTTTTGGGACAAAGGAAACATTCAATTTTATGGTTCAATCCCCACCTACGCTAGCTACGTAGTTATTGAGTTTGAGTTATTATCTACTCTTCCTGAATTAGGTGCTTAATAATCCTCCTAGGACTCATCGTACTCAAAAGACATCAATCATTTGGGTTACTTATCTAACTAGTCTCATTGGACATTTATAAACCCAATTCATCACGTCAACCATTAGTTCTTTTGTTAGGAACATTCTTTTAGAATAAGTTTGGGACCTTTAAGAGTCTTAGGACATAAAGTTTCATCAACATCATCATCAACACTCACACATCAGGAATACAATCACATTCACATGCATATTCTTATCGTCAAAGGCTCTAGATTCCATCTCCTAAGTTCATTCTTGCAGTCTTTTATGAAAATAACATATAGGATTTTCTGAAATAACTCATGAAAAATATTTAAACAGTAAAATCAAGTTTATGATGATCATCAACATATGAGAAAAGTTATAGAATATATAATAATTTACAAGAAAACATTCATGAAAACATGTGTAAAGGTCAACATTTTCACAATCTCTCTACTACCATGAATAGGGGCATGTGGAAGAACATTCCCTTGTTTTAGTTTAGCCTTATAGACCAGCTGAAAAGTTGATATTATAATAAAAATTTGATGAGTAATAGCTTTCTTCAAGAAAATCCTTAATCTTGGTAGTTCTTTTAGAGTGGATGAACTTGAAAAGATATTGGTTGAAGGGCTTCTCTTTGATTTTTGAATTTTGACTTAAAATATTAAAGGTTCTTGATGAAGAGTCCTAATTCTTGAAAAATAAGAATCAAGAAATCCTTTCTTGAAATTCTTGAATTAGTTTTCTTGAAACCCTTGAGGATTAACTTTGAAAGCTAACCCTAACTTGATGATTATTGAGCGTTTACGTTTATGAGTGAAGGATAGGGTTTAATTTATGAAAATTGATATTTTATGCGTTTTGGGTCCTTAAATAGACCCCCAAAAGTTTTTGGATAAAAGTACCAAAAAATAAAATAAAAGGACATCACTTAGCATATCCAGAAATATCACGACCCAACTCAGGGGCCGTGGCTAGTGCCGATTGGGCACCCAGACAACACTAAACCGGATTTCCAACTATAATGGCTAAGGAATCTATCGAAATTTCGGCATAGTTTCCTCTGTTATACTGACTAACCAAACCTGCAAACAGCAACCCCACCATACAGTAATATCTATACACATATATATGCGGGCCGACAAGGTCACCATTGCGGTAGAACCGCCAAACAAATGTATCATACATACGTAGTCATACTACATGCAATATCCCACACCCACATGTATCCACAGACCCTACACATACGAATTGAATCATAGGATGGGACAGGGCCCCGTCATACCCTCGAACATACAAAAATGCAAAATACAGAAAATAAGTGCACATGTATATACCAAAAATCTGCTCCTGAGGCAAAGGGAGCACTTCAACGGTAGACAGAGATCCTAAGGAGGTGGCTCTCTAACTTGTATGTCAGTACCTGCGGGCATGAAACGCAGCCCCTTTTGAAGGAAAGGGGTCAGTACGAAATCGTACCGAGTATGTAAGCAGAAAGTACGAAATATAAATGAGAGTAATAATCCCAATAAAAATATAGGAGTCAAACCTTCATGCAAACATTAAAATAATACTTTATTTAAAATATCGAAGTAATAAATATCAGATGGGAACGATGGCAACCTCCAAACTCGCGCCATTCCACAGCATAACACCAGAAATTTCAAATCCCCGAAGTCTCCAACACAAGTCCCGACTGTAGCATAAGTGAGCCGAGGCGAACAGCGGCCTAGCA
>JAPFFP010099903.1:0-19835 GCA_026153255.1 Solanum medicagineum | reverse complement strand
CCCACCCCTGCACTCCAAGAAAAAATTTAAATATTTATTTTTTCAAAAATATTTTAAATTATAAAAATATTTTCATATTAAAAATTATAAAATGTTATCTACTCTCTAACTAAAATACAAGTCTTTTTCTAAAAAATATTTTTATTCAGTAACTAAGCAATAAAAAAATTTCTAAAAAATATTTTTCGCACACCAACTAAATATAAAAAATTTCGTTAAAAATTAACTAATTTTTCAGAAAAACATTTCCCGCTATACCAAACACACCCTTTAAATAATGAATATTTCTTAATTTTAAATTAATTAGTAGTACTATATGCAACATGCACTGCACCATGTGGCTTTGTAAGTTACACGTGTCTAGATGACCCAATACCAATTGCCCTATATTTCTTCAAAGTGTTTTCTCTTTGATGAGATACACACAAAGAAAGGTATTCCTCCACAACTTTTTTTGCTCAGCTCTTTCTTGTTTTTGGTTTGATCTTTAGTGGATCTTTTTTTCTGTCTTTTCATTTCTTATTATGTTTTGTTCTGATCGTATCATTGTTTCAACTTTTAGTGTCTTCTCACAGCTATGTCTGCATGTAGTAGCCATGGCATCAGATAGATAATGAACATTAATTGATAAACGAATAATTAAAATAATTTTATAAGAGCGACGACGGACATAAGGTTCTTGTCTAGAAATTTTTTTAAAAAAGAATTGTAAAAAAGTGATGGACATAGGGATCAGGTCCATTGCTTTTTCTGCCGTTTTTGCTGTCCACCTACAATATAAAAAGTAATTTAATTTTATTCTAATTAGGCTATCCAACAGCAGCAACAACAAGTTCAACATACAAAATACATAACACCAATCAAAATTAAACATTAAAAACAAATAAAATTCAACAATTATAATATTTTAAACAAATATAAAGTTCATCAAAATAGTCTAAAGTGTCCAAAATATAATTTAAGTGTTTAAACATAACTAAATTATCCAAAACACCTAAGGACTATTCTCAATAAACTCATCATCATCACTTTTTTCGTATTCGAGAGCGGAAGGACGCGATACAGCCCTACGAGCGAGGTTGAGCACTTGTTCTTTGATTTGTACAACTTCTTTTTGTTGCTCAATCCTCCTTAAAAGCTGCAAATACACTTGAAAGTTATTCTATTTTCTGAGACATGGCAGCCAATTGAACTTGGTCAAGGGCCTCGGTCTATCTCGACGATCCAATGTCTGCTAAACTTGATTGGATTCATCGTATCTCATTCCTAAAGCCCATGTCATATATTCAGTCTTTATGGCTATCGTCAACTACTTTCTCATTCCAAATTTGATCGGACAGTTCAAATGTAAGTTGAACATCTCCAAGCTTTCGAACGTATCACTCGTAGTGTTGTTGCACATTACAAAAATAATTCAGAATTAAAATGAATACTTAATATACATATATGAAAATAAAAGTTAGAACCAAAAATAATCTATGTTACATATAAATATATAAGTGTTAAGAAGCTTACGTAAGTTTGTTCGGCCCTCGGCTCGACCCACACGTTCAGATTTGTCACTATCCTTCTTTCTAATATGATTTCTCTTGAAAATCTCATGCTGAAATGGAACCCGTCCCATTTCTTGCTCCTATAAAAAATTAATAATATAATTAATGAAATAATATTTAATCAAAAAAGGATTTAAGATTATGAATTTAAACTTTAAATTTAAAAATCTTACCATCTTTCGAGGAATAGTCCTAACACACTTCGCACCTCTGGTGTGCAATGAGCCACCCTTTAGACTCCCTCTAGCCTTTTTTGCTTGGTCAGATAAAACTTTGAATTTGTGAGTGTCCCAATACCAATGCAACTCCTCATATGCATATGTGTGGCTGAAACCAACCTCCGAGCTTTCTATCATCCCGTGATTTCTTGAGCCAGCTAGATAGTATGGCGCTCGCTCTCCTCTCAAATGTGGTCGCAATGACCATATGGTACTTTTTGTCGCAAGTACACATTGTCTGGACAAATAAGAAAAGAAGTGTTAGAGAATTAGTTAGATAAAGTATATTATAAATAATAAACTTAACATAAAATAAATATGTAAACTAATTATATACGTTAAACTCTTTAAACATGGCCTGACGAATTTTGTTTGGAATCTCTCCCAGGAGTGATAGGCCTCATTAAACAGCCTCCTAACATTCTCCTGGCAGCATCCTTCGATGGATGTCTCCTACAACACATATAATAAACGTATTAGTTCATGAATATTTTAGCAATATAGCAAAAAATAAATAAATAGAAGAACAAACTTACGAGACTCCATCAGGCACTATCAAAACTCTCCCAAGCCTGTCTCGCTGGCCAGGAGCTAACCCTTTGACATCTGGTGCTGCCTCGCAAGTAGCAGCAGAAGCAGGTGAATGCACATTATACTGAGTCAATGGAGAAGTAAAACCTCATCACTACAAACTCTTAAGTCTGAGGGATGATAAGTGAGGAGTCTAAGATGAGGGAACAGGACACTGGGAGATGGAGTACCCAAAGATGATAATCAGTGAGGTTGTGGAATAGTCATTGTGGGTAGCAGGATCGTCTAGTCATATGAAGTGAATCTGGGTTGTGATGTGGAAGAAGCGTCGCGTGGTCTACGAAACTAACTATGTTAAGTCAGAGGATCCACAGTCCCAACGAAACAACCTCAATGCTAGGAGAAGTAAAAAAAGACCAAAAGAATCCTGACTTTAAAGTTGATCGACAATTTCTACGAGAGATATTATAGTTTGTAGCTTGGTTTACCAAGCATAAATTTCGATCATGAAAATTTAAATTTAACTTGGAGTTTCTAAAGTTTAATCTTCAAGTTGACAGGATGATCCATATATTGATTTAGGGCTCATAGTCGAGTTTGTGAAAAGCTAAGTTAAAAATGACTTCTTGAAGTTAATTTTGTGATTCTTGTTTACAATCCGTAAATGATTCTACAATTTGTAAACTTAGACATAAAACTCAGAGCAACTGTCTCTGAAGTTGATTCTCGAACCGTATATATGATTCGTAAAGACATCTAAAAATCATAAAAAGTGTTTGTACATCTCAAACTTCTGCAGATTTGAATTTTCTCAATTTTTTGTGAGTTGATATGGGCTTAAGAATTTCTAAGGCGTCATAGCTTTTTCGATAGTATTCATGCTTTTTTTAAAGTTCTAGACCTCTGAACATGTAACATTTTTACTCGAGTAATTTAACAAGTTATTGACATCCATTTTATTGTGATAACTGAAATTATTAATCATGACCTCAAATTCATGAATGTCATTTTATCAAAAGGATTTATTTAACTTTCTCGAGGATTCATCCCCTGAATAATATAATCAAAATTAACCTTTATTAAATCTCAAAAATATTCTTTAAATAATAAATATTAATCTATCAATTAAATAATATTTTTATATTTCATTGTACCAACAATATTAGTTTAGAGAGATTTTATTGTATCTATTTGCAATAAATTTTAAAGTGATAAAAAATAAATTGCAATAATCAATAAAATATGAAAAAATAGAATTTTATCGATAAACAACGTGGGTACAAATCTGTTACTTCTTTGATTTTTCTCTCATTAAATTTCTTCATGATTTGAGGGTCGTTAGTGGCGTATTTCTCGAACGTAGGATGATTTGCACTAGATCTCCATGAAAGAATTTTTGTGGATCTTGTCACGCCGCAGGAGAGTACCCTAGACGTAACCGGCACTCAGAAATTATTGCTAGTCTGCAAGTGAACCACTTGGCCTCATCACATTCATTCCTTCGTACATTCCACAATACAAACCAGCGGAAGAACAACAAGAAGTAAATGGGCTCATCTCCTCAAATCTCAAAATAATACTATAATCAAAACTAGTAGAAAAGAAACTAGCTCATAGATTTATCAATCAACAATCTGACTCTAGTCTATGAAGCCTCTATCACTATTAGGTAATGACAATGATAAATTTATGGCTACCTCAATCAAAATAAAAGCTAATCAATAACTAACTCTAAAGCAAGATGAAAATAATATAGGATTCCTCCGAAGTAAGGGAGGCTCACCAATGCACTGAACGTCCAATGATCCTCAACGAAGCGTATGCGGATAATCTCGATACCCGTATATCTACATCATGAAGTGATGCAGTCTCAGAGCGAGACATCAGTACATGGAATGTACTGGTATGTAAAATAGATTAATGAAACTGAAATAGGTAGAATAGTATGAAAATAACATCAACTCAACTCAAAAGACTCAACTCATCTCGATTCAGTAAAATATGCAAGTTTAAAGTAAATTATGCTTTTTCGAATATACATTTGAAAAGAAAGAATGATTCTGTTAGAAACTTTGTACTCTATCAATGTTGCTTGGGAGTTTCTCTTAACCAACATCTATCCTGTCGTGCCACCTTTAAGTTAAGTGGTGCACAACGAATAGGCATCATTGTCACGCTCATCCTAAACATGACACGGCAAAGGATGTAGTCTATCTCTTTCTCGTTTGGATCCAATGAGAATTGTCCAACTATTGGGACAAGAGTCGCCAGAACGTGCTGCACGACTATCCTACGTTGGCACACGCAGTTCTAGGGTGACACTCCTCACCCAACTCGATTTTCAATAATGTTCCCAAGACTAAAACATGCACCATTATCTATCAAATCTATATTCTTTAAACTCATGTTATCTATCTCCATCATCTATCAATGAAATCATTATGAAAAGTATATTTACATTATCATTATGTTCTCAAATTATCATTTAGACTCAATGTTCAATCCCATTAAACTCATTAGAATATCAATTGTTTTCAAATACAAAGATAATACTCATGTTTCAAAATAATCTCTGTATATCATGGGATGGGATGGGGATTTACCAAAATACCCTTTCCGAAATAAGGAAATAAAAAAATTACATTCGTAACACTATGTATGCGTCGCACCGGGGGGCTCGGACATGTATTATTTTAGTGAATTTTCTCAAAATATGTTGAAAAACTGATTTCAAGGAAGAATAGAGATAAAACGCATTCATCAAATGCATTTTAAATTTTTTGTAAATCGCTTTCCGATCGATTTTTATAATTTTCATCGAAAAAATGAAAAAAAAATATAATTGGGAGTCCGCGTCTCAGGTGCATTGCGCTTTGGGCGCTTATCCTTACTGTTTCGGGGAAAAATTGAAAATCATTTTTGACTTGGTTGCTCTAAAATCGGGTCGAGATCATTTTCCCACTCAATTTTTCGCGTTGATTGCAAATTCGATCTCGAATTTCCCATCGGAGCTTGGGAAGGCACGTTATACGCACGATTACATTCTAGGGGCATTTCGATAATTTTATTTTATGGGGTGTTACATCATCTCCCCCTTGGGATCATTCGTCCTCGAATGATGGGTAATGGTAGATACTAAGGAATGAATATACTCAGAATTCATCTTAACATTCACATCTATCAATCAATCTTTCGATCTTATCTTAATCAATAATCAACTCTATTCGGACTCAAGAGTAGACAATTGACTCAAGAAAAGACAATCAATTTAGTTAAAGGTAAGGAAATAACCTTTGACATTCTCATCGTGAGGCCCGAATAACAATCAATACTCGTTTTAATACTCAATCAACTAATTTGGACAGTCACAAGTCACTCAGAATAGACAAATCGGTTCAGATCAAGAGTAGAGATACTCTTTTAGAATTTTCACCATCAAGCACGAATGGAACGCCAAAACTCAATCAATTCAAATTGCTTAAATACTTCGATAATCAGTCATTCAAACTCAAGAAGGAAGCCGTCAACTCTAATAGAGAATGGGACCATCGATACATAAGACTTTATGTTCAACTCTCAAGATTAGTACCTCGTTTCAATTGTACTCCCTTTTCTGGCACTCTACTCCCTCAACTTAAGCCTATAACTCTTACTCCAGTTTCCATCTATCCACCTCCTTCTTTTCCATTCAAACCTACTTCTAAGCCTCAAGATATCATTCACGAGATGATCATATCGTACAATGATAATCCTCAATACTCAACTCTAAACTTCAGCAGGGATTTCATCAAATGCTCACTAGTCCTCTTCACTACCCTTATATCCTTACTTGAATCCCTCATCATGAGGTCTTCAATAGTCTATCATCAATACTTACATAATAACAACCACGCATTAAAGCCTATCACTCTAACCACTTCAACTATGTCCTAGAATCTTCAAGCCTACTTAAAACTTCTACCTCCACCAGTCAGTGGACTCTCACTCAAAGTCACACCCACATACTCTTACCCATATATTGCATATCATAGGGTCTCATCTCTCTCCTCCTTCCTATCTCCATCCCTACAGGACACAAGTTTAACACCAATATCACAACAATGTTACATTCACTCATCCTCATCTAACCCCCCCCCCCAATTCTCAGTCTACTACTATCATCATCATAATTTGGACCTCGTGGACTCATTATCTCTCTCTTTGGCGAAACCTCAAATTACTACCTCTCCATGCTAAGTAAGCATGAATACAATCAAGAACTTAAATACTTAGATACTCGAATACTCATTCTCACGAATAAACTTTGAGCACAATATCTAGAGTCTATACTTTACCCCCAATATCATTATTAGGCACGACTACTATCAAGGACTTGCATACTCAAGTATGCAGAGGCTCAAAGGAACATCAACTCAAGGATAGAAACTCAACTCCCTTATCACAATTCAAGAGCACTGATTCTTTCCCGTCACCCAAAACTCATCCACTATCATCAATAATACTCTTATTAAGACTGGAAAGCTGGATTACTCAAAGAGCTTGGAACGAAAGATCATTAGCACGATTCAATCGAGAAATCTTATCTGAAAATATTCATAGATTACAATCTCTCTCGTCTATCCAAGACTCATTCTGAGTTCACAAAACTATATATAATATAAAACTCAGGTCGCGTCTCTTTTTACATAGGAGTGGAAGCACTCATATCAATGGGGTAAGATTTAAATTAATGAATGACTTCATCTCTTTTCATCCTCCCAACTCGAATAACAATCAATAAGTGGTACATGGGACTAGGCCACAGGCGTGGTAGTCGTATACCAAACGTGAAGAGAGTATCACATCAATGGAAGAATAAGGAACATATGATCTAACAAAGAAATGATGTCTCATCTCAGTTAACCCATCTCCATCAAACTCAAGGTGTACTTCGGCCTACCACTTCTTCATCTTCCCCTTAGCTCTCAAGGTCCTCTCTCTAAATTTGGGAATTAATTTTCCCTATTAGACTGTAAGCACATACCTCTATTCAGTCAAGGAATAACTACCCATAAGGATATCTAAACTCTTCTGTTGGGCTATAGTCGCATATATATATATAACTAGCCACTCAGACTCCTTTCAACAATATCACTCTTAGCTCCTTTCCTATCTCTATGGGGGCCTCTCTATATTTGTTATTCTTATGGCGTTCATAACCACTTCCTACGCCTTTTGCAATCTAACCTCTTCTTTTGTCTGCTAACACTCAATGCCTGTGTTCGCATAAACCCATCTGTATAAAACTTAGGCTATAATAGAAGACTCCTCATCATGTATCCATAAAACCCCCAATCAAGCCTACCTCAACTTACTTCCCATTGAACTCAAAGATATTAGCTAGATTCTTATAGCAGTCATGATTTAGAGCTTTACACATCTTTACATAATCATGGATACACATCTCAAGTCTCCTCTTATCTATTGAGCTATCCTCGTTTCACTAGTCTCAACTAAAGGGCATTTGTACCCTACCCATAGCATCACTTTCCTTACAAATTAACATCTCCAATTAAGACTATCACTCTCACGATACTAACTCCTCTTTCATACTCCTCAAAATTCAAGCTTAGGGTCTAGTACTAACATGTGCATCTATCACACACCTCTTTAACGCTAACTTAAAACTACTAGATAAATAATTAGGGAACATAATCCCACTAAATTCTCTTATCGGGTATTCAATCAATACATCCCTCCCCCACAACTCCGTACCACTCACTTATTCAATCATATCTCCTTATCTGACTACGCTTATAACCCTGATGAGTCTCATGGACTCTTACTTAAAAATTATAAGCCTAATTTAGATCTATCACATTGGAAACTCTCTTTCCCCTATTCAAGATCTACATTTCACCCTCAATAGTATGAATACTACGACATATCAACAGACACTTCCTTCTAGTTTTTAGGGCACATTCTAACACATTCTAACACTAATTCTCTCATTCTCTATACCTCATCATGACAATCATAAGATACTTTTGACTCTTTCATCAAACTTATGGTCGTCAACTCATCACCTCACTAGTTACCTGATGGATACATAACTCTAACTACAAGCCTCAATCAATCACCACTCTCATTACCCAGTCCCCTTCTCTCCCTCATCATCTTTCTAGCTCAGGGGTAACAACTCTACTTATGGTTTTATAATACCTCACATCTCACTCTTAGGTGTTAGCATTAAACTCTTTTAGAGACATAAGTTTCTCTCTCAAAGGTAATAACGGAAGCAAATTTTAAATAAAAGGGTCAGAGTACATCTAGAGCTAACTCAAATTCACGATTCATATGAGTAATAGTGCACTCTTTCTAGTCAATCAATTTTGCACACTAATTGGCTTCTCTGCAGCCTGGTGCAGTCTCTCTATCATTCTGATTACTTTTATTGTAGGGAATCTCATTGATAAGAGTTGAATATTACTATCTCTATCACCCCGTGGCCAAGGCGTAATTGAAAGGTTTAGAGCATCGCGTGAACCATCATAGACTTCTTAGAAAATAACTCTATCATATGATTTAGAATCTGAAATAAGGGAAACAATTCCTAAATATCCTATAGTCTCCAAATTATGGATGTGGAGCTCTTCACACCAATAATAAAGACTCTACTAGACACGGCTTCATAGACTCCTTAGGACTCTTGAACTCGTGCTCTGATACCAAGTTTATCACGCCCTAGGGTGGTACCCTAGACGTAACCGGCACTCAGAAACTATTGCTAGTCTCCAAGAGAACCACTTGGCCTCATCACATTCATTCCTTCATACATTCTACAATACAAACCAACAGAAGGACAAAAGAAGTAAATGGGCTCATCTCCTCAAATCATAAAATAATACTATAATAAAGGCTAGTACAAAAGAAACTAGCTCATAGGTTTACCAATCAACAATCTGACTCTAGTCTATGAAGCCTCTATCACTATTAGGTGGTGCTAATGATAGACCCATGGCTATCTCAATCAAAATAAAAACTAATCAATAACTAACTCTAAAGCAAGATGAAAATAATATAGGATTCTTCTGAAGTAAGGGAGTCTCACCAATGCGCCAAACGTCCAATGATCCTCAACGAAGCGTTTGTTGATGATCTCGATCCCGTATATCTACATCATGAAATTATGCAATCCCAAGGGAGGACATCAGTACATGGAATGTACTGGTATGTAAAATAGCTGAATGAAACCGAAATAGGTAGAATAGTATGGAAATAACATCAACTCAACTCAAAAGACTCAACTCATCTCGATTCAGTAAAATATGCAAGTTTAAAGTAAATCATGCTCTTTCAAATATACATTTGAAAAGAAAGAATGATTCTGTTAGAAACTTTGTACTCTATCAATGTTGCTTGGGAATTTCTCTTAACCGACATCTGTCCTGTCGTGCCACCTTTAAGTTAAGTGGTGCACAACGAATAGGCATCGTTGTCACTTTCATCCTAAACATGACATGGTAAAGGATGTAGTCTGTCTATCTCTTGGAAAATATGGTCTTGAATTTCCTATCGGAGCTTGGAAAAGCACGTTATGCGCATGATTACGTTCTGGGGGCATATTAGAAATTTCATAGGGTGTTACAGATCTTCGTTAAGTATTTGATTATCAAGAAGATTCTGGCATATTTTGATCTCTTTTTTGATACCCTAGAATTTATGGGATATTTGAGATGCTTTTTCAAGGGAATATAATACTCTTTCTATAGACATGAATTATGGTTTAGGGTTGAGTAAGCTCCAAAAACCCTGACTGAAATAGGACTCATCTTGTAGAGTTCTATAAAATTTCAATGTCTACAAATGTCCCCTACTTCAAGGTTTGTCAAAGTGTAGACTTGATGAAATTCTAATACGACGCATGAAGTACTCGCGGTTTTGTAGCTTCAGATTTGCAGATTTTATTTATGAAAGAGATGAAGGACAGATTTGGTCCCATTAGACATGCCAGTTTATTTGCAACAAATTTTAAAGTGATAAAAATAAATTTTAATAACAAATAAAATATGAAAAAATAGAATTTTATTGATAAACAACGTGGGTATGAATCTATTACTCCCTTAATTCTTCTCTCATTAAATTTCTCCATGATTTGAGGGTCGTTAGTGGCGTATTTCTCGAACGTAGGATGATTTGGACTTGATCTTCGTGAAAGGATTTTTATGGATCTTCTTGAAGTATTTGATTATCAAAATGATTTGGCATATTTTGATCTCTTTGTGGATGCCCCAGAATTTATGAGATATTTGAGATGTTTTTTTCAAGGGAATATAATACCCTTTATATAGACATGAATTAGGGTTTAGGGTTGAGTAACCTTCAAGAAACCCTGACTGAAATAGAGCTCATCTTATGAAGTCTTACAAAATTTCAATGTCTACAGTATCATGATTGCAAAACTTTATTTTAAGATTTGAAATTATCGTTATTATTACTTGTCCGTGGAAAACTTATGATGATTATACTGTATTAGTATTCATCTCTAAGAATGATAAATACTTTTAAAATATTAAACTTATGAAATAAAAGTACTTTATAATTAAAGAGAAAATTAAAAAACAAGAGCTTTATTTAAAGATTCATTATTATTGCTAATTTTATTATATATGAAAGTATGTAGCCCAAAATTATTATGTAAAATCCTCATAACCGCATTAGTGATTTATTATAATATGGATGATTGATGAGTCGTAAAAATATGACTTGTATAACACTTTAAACAAAGAATTTTTACGCGTTCTCAAGCATACTTATTATTTTGATGTTTGTTTTTGTTGTCTTTCAGGAAAAAATTATTGAGGCATGCATACAGGGATGAAGGAAGATAAAATGAATGTGAAGAGGCCAAAATATGGGTATTTGGAAGCGGCCCAAGTAACTAGAGAAGAATTGAGGCGAAGTGAGGGCCCACGTGGACCTCTACAGCTCGTGTGACTTCCCACGAGTCGTAAGGTCCTTCTTGGCCTCACACTTGGCCATGTGGGGCGATGTGGCAGTGAAAAATGGCCAAGGCAAGCATTACGGCGGATTTCATGGGTCGTGAGCAATGAGACAGGTCGTGTGTTGGGCCGTCAAAGTGACATGAAGGCATTACCGTTGAAAAGCAAGTAAAATTGGTTAAGGGTTGCCAGACGACGTATTAAACAGGCTGTTTGGAGTGACACAAACCGTTCCACCTACCGTTAAGGTAACGTGATCGCGTACCGTCGAAAGTTGAAGATTCCGCGTTAAGTGAGGTGAGACTGGACATGTCACGGGCCATGTGACCAACCACAGTCCATGACTAGGTTTGTGACATCAAAGGAGAGCTGGAAAATGCTCAGGCCTAGGAGACAACTCATTTCAGGGACTGTCCGGACTCACACGGCCTATCCACCGGCGCGTGGAGAGGCTGCTGGAGAAGAAATGAAGTGCAACCAAATGGATTGTCAAACGGTCCGTTTACCTTCACACGGACTGTTTGGTGATCCGTGTCCATACCGACGGATTTTTCCTATTTTATTTAGGATTAGGTTTTCCTTGTATATAAATAGTTGTATTATTCCTTTTGTAGTTAGTCTTGGACGACTAGAGCTAGAAAACATTGAAAAATATTATTTTCTCAGAGATTTCACAATATTATGGGATTTTGTGTATCAAATTCAAGCTTGTAACTTGTGGATTCATCGATTCTTCGATAGTAAGTCTTCTATTATGAATTCCTTGTATCATTTCGAGCTTTATTCCTTGAATATGTTAAGCTAAACCCACAACTAGGGTTGTGGGAACCATGACAACTCAATAAGATAGGCAAATATGAGGTAAGTATCGGGATTGATTAGCGTATATATCGTAGTAATCTTCGTTATAATTTCTTCCTTGATGAGTCAACGCATTAGGGTAAGCCTTTATTCTTTGCATGCCCGAAATGGAAGTTTTGATTAGGAAAAGAGTTTTACGATAGAAATTCGAGGTTTTTAACCTAGTCTAAGTACTTGAGACCGAAAGGTGAGAGTATTTCGGGATAACAACAAGGGTTAATACGTAGACATTTTGAGACCGAAAGGTGATGAATGATATGTATTTAAGAGGGACCGAGAGGTGAATTAGATGTTACATTACTTGTTAGATCTTATATACATATTCATGAATGAGTTTACCGCTAGATTCGCCTATCGCATTAGATGTTATGCGGAACACAATCCTAGCTTCGCATAAATTGTTGGAAATCTAGTCGTTCTTGCACTCATTTATTGCGTTAGTTTAGTAAAGTAGTTTGAAAAAAACAAAATCCCCCATTTACTTTATGCACATTTGTTTCGAGAATAGATATTACATCTGAAAATGGTGCTAATAGATATATTCTTATGCATTCCCTGTGGGATCGACCTCAACTCTGGTTGAGTTCTATATTTGATCAACGATCGCTTTACTATCCCGTTTGGAGTGTAAATTTGGGCGTATCAAATTTTGGCGTCATTGCCGGGGAATACGACGAAGTAATAATCTATTAGTTTCTATTTTCAGTTTGTAATATAGTCCCTAAATTTACTTTTGTTTCTTGGTAGGGAGCCAGCGTTGCATGCCAAACACCCGAAGAAAGGTGAAGCACTTGTTCCTTATGACCCTGAGCTTACTAAATCAATCTGCAGATTGAATGCCCAAGAACGCGAAGTAGCTATACAGAGAGAATCGGTGGTGAACCATGTAGGTGGGGGAAACGACAGTCTGGGTGATGGTGAAAATGTTGGGAATGAGGTACCACAGATAACACCAGTTAGACAAGTGTCGCTGCCCAGTGTGAGACCCCAAGTGCCTCAGCCAGCCCAAGCAGTGAATGATGATGATGAGGGTGTTGGGACCACTAGGGCGATTATACTAGTGCAAATCAGCACGTCCTCAATTTTCTGGCAACGTGCCAATCGTCTGAGATTCCTGGGGTCAGTCAGCAAGCAATTCAGTTACGGTTATTCCCATTGTCTCTTTCTGGTGCAGCAACTAAGTGGTCGAATGAGCCTCCACACAATTCTATTCGCACTTGGGGAAAGTTAAAGGAAGCATTCTTGGATAGGTTCTTCCCTGCATCAAAATAGCTCAAAATCATAGATGATATTGGCTCTCACAAGCAACTGCCTAATGAAGCACTACATAAGACTTGGGAGAGATTTAGGCAGAAGCTCAAGAAGTGCCCCGATCATCTCCTCACAGATGAGCATTTGAATAAAGTCTTCTACAGGTCCTGCAATTTTGTGACAAAGTCGATCATTGATACCACTTATGGGGGTTCATACATGTCTAGGACTTTCCCAGACATCGTGGTGATCTTAGATTAGGTAGCCAAGAACTACAGAGCATGGTACACTGGAGATGGAGACTGTTCGGCGTTCATCTTTGAGATGACGGAGGAGCAGCGACAAAAGGAGGAGGAACGGGATCAAGACATGGCACACATGAAGACCCAACTGGACTTGCTGGCAAGCCGGTTCTTGGGAGGCGCAAAAAAGGTAAAAGTTGTTGACACAATGCCTAGGTACGATGATCAAGGCTACAACTTTGATGAAGAGGCAAACTTCTTAGGCAGCTAGGGGGGTTACCGGCCATTCAACGCCGGTAATCAAGGTCGAAACAATGGTCAAGATAAAAACTATCAAGGAAACTGACATAACAGAGATGTTTATAGGAAACGTGAGCTTTAGAACAATAGTGGCAGAAACTCAAAATTAGAAGAAATGATGGCAAAGGTACTTGACAAGGTTGAGTCCACGGAGGTAGGGATGCGAAATATAAAAAGGGAGATGTCCAATGTTTGACAGTTGATCGATTGCATTCCAGCTCAATCAAGCAACTAGAGCAGCAGATGGGTCAATTGTCAGCAGCCATAAGCCAAAGAAAAGTTGGGTCACTGCCAAGTGACACTATTCAGAACCCAAAGAATGACGGTCATTGCATGGCAGTAACCACGAGGAGAGGTATGGTACTCTCTGACCTTGTTGTGCCTAGTAATACAGGTTTGGATGAAGTTAAAGGCAAGATGCCTAACCCCATGGAGGAGAATGTTGATCACTTAAGTGAAGAGGCGGTGGTAACACCAGCAGAGCCTGAGGGTATTAAAGAGCCTGAGATGACACCAACAGTGACCCAACCTCTGCCAGCCATTCCTAAGTCGCCATTACCATTCCCATAGAGGTTGTGAAAGAAGGTTGAAGATGACAAGTTCCAGAAGTTCTTGTCCATGCTAAAAGAGATTTCAGTGAACATTCCTCTAGTGGAGGTACTTGAGCAGATGTCGGGCTATGCTAAGTTCATGAAAGACTTAGTGACTAGGAAGAGGACAGCCACGATTGAGCTGGCGAACAATCTTCACCACTGGAGTGCCATTGCCACAAGATCTCTTGTATAGAAAAAGGAAGATCTGAGAGCTTTCACTATCCCGTATACCATTGGAGCATTTGATTTTGCAAGAGCTTTGTGATCTGGGTGCCAGCATCAACTTGATATTGATAGCAGTTTACAGGCAGCTGGGCTTAGGAGCCCCCATACCCACTACAATGAGGCTACTCATGGCATATATATAGGTAAAACGGCCCTTGGGGATTCTATGTGATGTTCTAGTTCGTATGGGTCGGTTTATTTTTCTGACAGACTATGTTATCCTGGACTGTTAGGTGGATTTTGAGGTTCCCATCATCCTTGGGAGACCATTTTTAGCTACTGGCAGGGTATCGGTAGACGTAGAGCGAGAAGAGTTGACTTTAAACTCAACACGAAGAGGTGAAGTTCGATGTGTGTGCTACAATGAAGAGACCTAAAGAGGTGGTAGTGATGTCTATCCTAGATGTTGGAGATGATTATCTGTTCGAGATCCCTCTTGAGAAAACAATGAGTGTAGACACACTAGCAACAGTGTTGATGAACTTCCTAGATGATGGTATTAGCGGGTATGCAGACACCGTGAATGCGCCGCAAGGTAGGGGAACCAAGCCATTTGTCCCCATAAAATTGGACTTAGATCTGCAGAACACGGCTACACCACCTGCTAAACCATCCATCGAGGAGCCTCCAACTGTGGAGCTCAAAGAACTGTCCTAATACCTCAGGTATGTATTTTTGGGTACTGACAACACTCTTCCTATAATTGTAGTTGCAGATCTTCATGAAAATTAGCTGGAGGCATTATTTGGGGTCCTCCATAAGATCAAGTGAGTTATTGGTTGGACCATTACAGATATCATAGGGATTCCTCCAGGGATATGCACGCACAAAATAAAATTGGAGGATAACTGTGTGCCCAGCATTGAGCATCAGGCAGGCTAAACACACATATGCAAAAGGTGGTAAAAAAAAGAAATCATCAAGTGGCTGGATGCTAAGGTGATGTACCCCATTTCTGAGAACAAGTGGGTCAGTCCAGTACAGTGTGTCCCAAAGAAAGGGGCATGATAGTGATACCAACAACAACAATGAGTTGGTTCCTTTGAGACTGGTAACGGGATGACGAGTGTGCATGGACTACCAGAAGCTGAATAAATGGACCTTGAAGAACCATTTCCCCATGCCCTTCATGGACCTGATATTAGACAGGTTGGAAGGTTGAGGGTGATACTGCTTTTTGGACGAGTACTCGGGCTATAATCAGATATCTATAGCCCCGGAGGATTAGGAGAAGACGACTTTCACTTGCCCGTATGGGACTTTTGCTTTTCGGAGGATGTCTTTCGGGTTGTGCAATGCCCCAACCACTTCTAGCATTGTATGATGTCTTATGATGGCGATCTTTTCTGACATGGTTGAAGACACCCTCGAGGTATTTATGGATGACTTCTCTATAGTAGGTGATTCCTTCGATATATGTCTGTTGAATCTTAGCAGGGTACTACATCGTTGTGAGGAGGCTAACTTGGTGCTGAATTAGGAGAAGTGCCACTTCATGGTCAAAGATGGGATAGTTCTTGGCCATAAGATTTCTGAGAAGGGCATAGAAGTGGATAAAGCAAAGGTAGAGGTGATTGAGAAACTACCACCCCCATACCTATGAAGGGGGTTCGGAGTTTCCTTTGGCATACAGATTTCTATCGACGATTTATCAAGGACTTCTCTAAGATCGCACACCCTTTATGCAAACTATTGGAGAAGGATGCAAAGTTCCAGTTTGATGATAGCTGCAAGCATGCCTTTGAGACTCTAAAGCAAAAGCTGATTTCCGCTCCTATGGTGGTTGCACCTGACTGGACTGTCCCATTTGAGGTGATGTGTGATGCAAGCGAAATTGTTGTGGGTGTTGTGCTCGGACAGAAGCGCAACAAGATTTTCTACCCCATATACTACGCCAGCAAGACCCTCAATGATGCTCAAAAGAATTATATAGTTACTGAGCAGGAATTGTTAGTTGTGGTATATGCATTTGACAAGTTCCGAGCATATTTATTGGGAACTAAATCGATAGTGCACACCGACCATGTTGTTTTACGATACTTCATGGCTATGAAAGATGCTAAGTCGCGGTTGATCAGATGGGTTCTCCTACTGCAAGAGTTTGACTTCGAGGTCCTAGACAAAAAATGATCCGCGAACTAAGTAGCAGACCACTTATCCAGATTGGAGGATGAGGCAAGACTGAACGATTGGTTGAACATTTATGATTCATTTCCCGATGAGCAGGTATTGGCAGCTTCTGTTAATCTCATTCTTTGGTTTGCTGATTTTGCTAACTTTCTGGTGAGCGATATTATGCCAGAAGGCCTTAACCGTCACCAGAGAAAAAAGTTTCTTTTTGATGTGCACAGGTACTTCTGGGATGACCCATACTTGTTCCGAACATGTGCTAATGGGGTTATCAGGCGGTGCATTCCAGAAGCAGAGATGTTGAGTATAATGAAGGCATGTCACTCATCCACAGTTGAGGGCCATCATGGTGAAGCTAGAACGGCGAAGAAGATTTTTCAATGTGGGTACTACTAGCCCACTATCTATAAAGATGCCCACGACTTGGTGCTTGGGTGTGACCAGTTCCATCGACAAGAAAACATCTCAAAGCACCAAGAATTGCCCATGACCCTGATTCTTAAGGTAGAGATTTTTGACTTCTGAGGCATTGACTTCATGGGACTATTTGTGAGTTCGTATGGAGTGAAGTACATCCTGGTGGCGGTGGACTGTGTTTCCAAATGGGTCGAGGCAGTTGTATTGCCAAATAATAAGAGCAAGAGTGTTGTCCAATTTCTGAGATGAAACATCTTTTCTAGATTTGGGACACCTAGAACTATCATCAGTGACGGGGGTTCTCACTTCCGTAATACGTTTTTACGTGCAGTGGTCGTAAAGTATGGAGTACAACAACACAAGGTCGCCACACCTTATAACCTGCAGACAAGTAGACAAGTTGAAGTGTCAAACAGAGAGATTAAGGAAATCCTAACCAAGTCTGTAAATGCTACCTGGACGGATTGGGCAAGGAAGCTAGATGATGCACTTTGGGCCTACAGGACGGCTTACAAAACACCCATTGGTATGTCCCTATATCAATTGGTGTTTGGTGAAGCCTGTCATCTACCCGTGGAGTTAGAGCACAAGGCACTCTTAGCTTTAAAGAAGCTCAACATGAATTGGGAGGAGGCTGCTAACTTGTGACTTGACCAACTCAATGAGTTGGATGAGTTTTGCCTCCATGCATATGAGAGTGCAGCACTGTACAAACAAAGGATGAAGGTCCAACATGAAAAGCATATTGCCCACTGGAATTTTGGTGTTGGTGACAAGGTATTACTTTACAACTCTAGGTTGGGACTCTTCCTTGGTAAGCTAAAGTCAAGGTGGTCTGGCCGGTACACGATTAGCCAGGTGTTTCCCCATGGTGCAACTGAGCTAGAAGCAGAAAATGATGATCGATTTAAGGTAAACGGCCAGCGAGTGAAGCAATATGTGGGTGCAGTAGAAGAGGCCTCAGAAATAGAGGTCTTACTCCTTGATGTAGTCTGAGTAGTCAAGACAATGCGTCATGCCGCGACATTAAATTAAGCGCTCCATGGGAGGCAACCCATGCATTGTAATAGTATCGAAAAAAAAGAAAAAAATGGAATAATTTATATGTTATGCATTTCTTGTTTTTGATGACTATTTTCAGGTGAGCGTAGGTGGCATGTGGATACAGGAAGCCCACGCAAAGTGGAAGGTGGCAGGCGAAGTAGCACGAGAAAATGGTTAAGTGCAGCCACACGGCTGGCTACACGGACTGTCAATTCTCAGATGGGTCGTGTGGAGGGCTGTCCGGCACGAATGCATGGTTCGGGGCATTTATGTGCATAATTCGCCAAAGTGGGGTGACACGACCGACCCACACGGACCATGCAATGTGTCACGGCCTGTGATTCAAGTCGCTTGGCCTGCTTGTTGAAGGTCGCCAAGCACGTGTCACGACCCGTGCGACTGTCCGTAGAGGCAACGTCGACGAAGGACAATACAGGTGCGTGCTTATTTGCTCAAGTGTCGTGGGATGGACGATGAAACGGTCTGTGACACATGGTACGGGCCGTTAAGCCACCCGTGGAGATCTCGTCACCCTGCGTCAAATCAGGTAATTGCCGACATTGTCCAAGTAAGGTGAGACAGGCGGTCCAAACGGACCATTCCACATGGAACGAGCCATGTGGCCGTCCGTGTGGAGGAGAGAAACGATTAACTAGGTTGACCAAGGTAGTTTAAATTCCCTTATTTTGTCCCAACAATCCACTTCAAGTTTCCCACTCTGTCTCTACTCTCATGGCGCGCGTTCTCTCTCTCTTATTCTCATCTTCTCTCTTAAAACCACAACAAATTACTATCCTATTTGTGACGATTCGTGAGGTAATCACACGATTCGTAGCTTAAATTAAGTGTAGGTATCAAGTTTTTCAAGCAAGTCCTCTTTGTCATTACTATTCACTAAGTAAGAATCTAATTTTTCTTTTTTCTAATGTTGATTTTGGTGCTTGCATGTATAGATCTTAGTCAAAGATTAGTTCTTTTTTTATTTAAAGCATCATATCTTACATTGTTGATGTTGGGCATGCATGTAGTGGTGAAAACCACCATTGTTGATCTCTTAAGGTTTAAACCATGAAAAATGAGCTTTTTTTTGCTTTTTGACATGATTTTTGGAGAAATTGATTTATATATGTCACTGTGTTGACGAAATCATGTTTAAAGTGGGGTGAAATGGCATGAACTTGTGTGTATATGCATATTTTGAGCTGAAGAATCAGCAAAGGGGGGCCGGATGGTCGGTCTAACGACCCGTGTTATGGCTTACGGACCGTGTAACAGCCCGTGCCATGTCGTCCGCCAGCTCAACGACCAAGTGGCCCTAGACGAGCCCTTTCACGGACCGTGTCTCGTCACACGGGCCGTGTAGGGTCTCGTTCCCCCTATTCCACCTGCTTTATTGTATATAGGTTGCTTTTAATATTTAAGTTATATTTGTTCTTCAGTGCAATGGCCCTATGATAGATCGGGTAACGCCATTCTTAAGGATTATTGT